>PVJN01003385.1:0-102679 GCA_004026805.1 Lasiurus borealis
TTTTTTAATTTTAAAAGACTGAAGTCATTAAAAACTACATTCTTAGCTAAAAGTGCTTTAGACAAAAAGCTGACCATTGGTTTTTCTCCTTGATTCCCTAATATACTTCCTTACATGTCCATGGCGTTTTTTCTTCTCATATTTTATCATCACATTCTATCGGCTACCTATCTGAAACCATTCAGCTGAAAGAGCTTTAGATCCCTACCCCATATTTCTTATGGACCTTCCCCTTATCTATTAGTTTGCTTATGATTGCTAATATGAAGATGTGATATCTGATCTCATTTACTTGTGACTGAAGAATACGATCCGTTCTCTATCCCTATCCAAATTCTAGGTTTCCTTACTTTTTCTCCATTAGTTCTTTACCTGTGTTTCTAAGTATATTCCAGTTTGTCCTAACTTATTTTTTTTTAAGTTCTGACCAACTTTTTAAACATATCTCTTTTTTTTCTTCCCTTTTTGAACGTGTAGAATACCTTGTCACTTTACTGATTCATCATCTACTCACTATTCAAGCCCTTGAAATCTGGTTTATGTTTGGATCATTTCTTATCTGTATAGTCATTTATCATTCTTTGACTGACTCTTTCTGAATTATCTTAGAATTCTTTGTTCCATGTAAAACTTTATCTCCGAGATTAAATTAAATACTATATGAGGTTAAGTTATACATGTGACAAAACTCTAGCTATAAGCTACAAAATAAATATACAAAAATAATAAATCATCGTAGGCTATTATATTTATAACAATTATTATTGTTAACAATATTTTATCATTTTTTCCATTCTCAGTTTAAATCTCTCCTCTCCTAGATGAATTATAAATATCTACTTTGATTTCTGTGCTAAGATTTATACAATTTTATTTTCAGATATATTTCCATTTGGACAGGACACCTTTTGATATTTCAAATGTAACATGTAGGACTTTTTCTCATCTCTGTGTCTTAGGGGAACAATTAGGAAAGAGCATTTGCTTTCTCTGGCTTCTACCTCTCTACCAATAGAAATCCTCCCAGACACCAAACTTAAATGTCAGCATTTCCTTGGACTTAAAAGCAAGAACTCTGGACCCAAAACAGAGGAGCTTGAATTCTAGCTTTGCTAGTTATTTTATTTTGTGATCTTGAGAAATGTACTTATGGTCTTTGCTCCTTAGTTTCTGCATCTCAAAAGTTGCCTTAATAATAAAAAAGTTATCACGCACAGCTGTTCTGTGAAATAAAATATATAAAACTTAGGGAAGTGCACAGCACACATAAACAATATATAGGAGTCTGTTATGACCATGTTTTTTCTCCCTCACTTACTCATTCCCAATCCTGATCATTTCCATTAGTAGGATTTTGTTCTTACAAAAATAAAACTGAATCTAATTTCAGAAAATCTGGACCTGGTCCCAATTCCAAAGCTCTTGATTTTTTTGTCAAATCACTTCACTTTAAAGAAAGTCAGTTTTATGTTAAAATGTACAGGCATTTTAAAATTATATATTGTATTTATATTTTTGTTAATATTGTTCTTATCTTTTAAACAGTTATCACCATGTAATTTAGATGTAGAGACCATGGGGTAATCTTGGGGTCTCAGCCACGTCAACCAAAATTAAGTAATTGCAGGTGAATTATTTAATTTACCTGAGGTCCCCTTTCCTCTTTTCTAAAATGGTGTCATATGGTATCTTTCTTGTAACACACTGTCAGAATGAGTAATGAGTCAGTCCATCACTTAGAACAGTATCGGGCATACAGTAAATGTGCTTGTGGTTCTTATTATAATAAACACGTGCATGCTTTGTTTCTTCTAATTTATTTCCAGTATATGCTAAAAGAGGTTTGTTAAATCAATAAAGTGGGCCAGATAGAAATCAAAACAGATCTGGGTGAAATTTACACATGAATTTTTTTCTTCTTGAATCACCTGTGTGATTTGATTTTACGTTTTTATAATGTACAGCACTTTTAAGATTTTTTTTTCAATGAGATCAGTGTTTATGTAAAAAGTAAATAAATGAAGACACACATTTAATTTTTAAAATAAATTCCATATTGATGACTGCTGTCAGCATTGTCAAAGTTTTTAATGTGAATTATGCTGAATAATGTAGGAATTATTATAATAATTATTATTTTAATATAAATGAAAAGTTAATTGCTTCAATCTACCTGAAGTTATTATATGATTTCACAGCAACCAAGTAATTTACTGCTTTACCAATATTTTTTTTCTGTGTTAGAAATAATACTGTATAAGTTATTGATAGTTCAATATGCTAGAAATACGTGATGTGTTTGACATAAAAGATTAAAAAGGTCACATTTAAATTGAAAAATTATTTTAATGAATTGTTCCATTTTTAATTGCTATCTAAACTTGACTCTAAATCATTTTTAATTTACAAGCTTATTAAAGGTTATATATTATTTCAATTTTTTCTCATTTATCATACATCAGAATCTCTCCAAAATTTATTTGTTTAGGTCCTCCTCTAGCATTCTTATACAGAATAATGAAATAATTAATCAAATTATTTTCCAATGTTTGTTTAGTATTAATTTTTTTTTTTACTTATTAAATCTAAAATTGATGCTACTATAACTATTAGCAAATGTTTTCTCTCCCTGGACTCGTTGAAAAAATGTATATATAATACTTTTTCTGTATTTTTTACATATATTTTTAATTGATTTCAGAGAGGAAGGGATAGGGAGAGAGAGAAAGAAATATCAATGATGAGAGAGAATAATTGATTGGCTGCCTTCTGTATGCCCAACACTGAAGATTGAGCTCTCAACCAAGGCATATGCCCTGACTGGAATTGAATTGTGACTTTCTGGTCAGAGGTCTACACTCAACCATTGAGCAACATTGGCTGGGCTACTTTTTTTTTCCCCTGCATTTGTTTTCTTTTATACCTCAAAATTTAAAAGAAATGTTTATATTGTCACATTATTTACTACTGAATTGCAAAAAGAAAGTTCCTGTCAAGAAAACAGCTGACTCAACAGACCCTTAGAGTTTTGTCTCTTGAAATTCTAAATTTTATTATCTTACCAATTTAGTCCACAAATACTCAGGAATATTTGTGTATGCAAATAAAAGTACAAGGATCCAGTAACTGCTTAGAAAATTATTAAGTAACTAGAGGCCCAGTAAACAAAATTTGTGCATTAGGGGCTTTCCCTCAGCCCAGCATTCAAACTCTCCAATCTGGGACCCCTCAGGGGATATCTGAGTGCCAGTTTAGGCCCGATCCCACAGGCAGTCGGACATCCTCTCGCAATCCAGGACTGCTGGCTCATAACTGCTCACCTGCCTGCTTGCCTGATCACCCTTAACCACTTCTGCCTGCCAGCCTAATTGACACCTAACTGCTCACCTGATGGTCCAATTGCTCCCAACTAGCCTCCCCTTCAGGTCCAGCCACCCCCAACTACCTTCCCCTCCAAGCCTGGTCACCCCCAACCACCCTCACCTGCAGGCCTTGTTTTCCCAATTGCCCTCCCCTGAATCTTGTGGCATCCATCTTGTGATGATGAAGGGGTGGCCATCTTGTGATGATATGGGGGTGGCCATCTTGTGACAACATGGGGGCGACCATCTTGTGATGATGTGAGGGCATGAGGGCACAAGGGCCACCTAGGCTTTTATTAGTGTAGATTTAGAGATATAAATTATATTGATAATGATTATTTGGCCATTCCAGAATTTTTCTAATGCTAAGATTATTATTAATATTTTCAATATAGCTTTTGCTTAAATATTTTCTGCAAGGCAAAAACTATTATTTTTTTCTATGTTAAAAATAATGATGGGTTCTCAATAAAAGGCACGGACATTCCTTATAGAAAAGCCATTCCATATTTGCCTTTGGAACAACATATTGTAAAGTAAAAGATAAGTATGCAATATATAGTTCCAAAAAATAAAAAATAAAATATTCAAATTCTGATGTGAGTGTGTGAAAATGGCAAGAATATCTTTAATATGTTTTTCCATGGGCCAAATATAGGATATATTGTATATTAAAAATATACAGGAAGAAAGAAATTTAAAAGTGATTTATGGTAATCGATTTTAAACATTTGAGTAGCAAAAGTTTCCAAGGATCCATTATAATGCTTTAACAAAGGAGGAGAGTAAAGAGAGACATCTTCTTCCCTAAACAGTGAAAGCTACTATGCAGAAGAAGAGCGATGGAATTGGCAAGGTCACACTACCTCCCCACCATGATGCAATACTCATCAATGAAGCAAAATGGGTAAAGTTCCTTTGGAGAACAGGATATTTATAAGAAATTCACAGCGTCTCAAGGAATCACTTTACAAATTACTGATTGCAAAGATGTAAAAATAATTTACAATTGAATAATCTGTGAACAACACTTTATGTTTCATCTATAACTTCAAATATGTATATTATATATATTTATATTTATATTTATATTTATATTTATATATTTTTATTTTTATTTTTATTTTTGTATTTATATTTATGTTTACATTTACGTTTACGTTTACATTTACATTTACATTTACATTTATATTTATATTTATATTTATATTTATATTTATATTTATATTTATATTTATATTTATATTTATATTTATATTATTATTGATGCTCTGACATCTGGAGCCTGGCACTGACCTGGGAGGGATTGCCCTGCCCATGCTTAGCTAGTATTTTCTAGAAATAATAAAAGAGTGCACCATTCACGTGAACACTAATCCATAGCCCACACCTCCCTCCCACACCTGCTCAACCTTTCCTTTCCATCATCTCCCCGCTGAGCCATGTACCACACAACCTGGGACAACCTGTATCTCCCAGAGCCCGCAGACATTATTCAAACCAGTCAGTCTCAGCCCACGTACTCTCACTCCCCCATTCCTCCCTTGCCCTGGATGCTCCCATCCCTTCTGCCTCCTTACTGATCCTGCATCTCCCCCACGTGGTATGGCAGGTCTCCTCACCTTGGGAACTGTGGCTAACAAACCCGTTTTCAGTGATAATTCTCTCCTGATCTGTTGGCCTCATGGTACCTGAATAATAATAATAACTGACATTTGCCGAGACCGGTTTGGCTCAGTGGATGGAGCGTCAGCTTGCAGACTGAAAGGTCCCAGGTTCGATTCCGGTCGGGGGCATGTACCTTGCTTGCGGGCACATCTCCACTGTGGAGCGTGCAGGAGGCGGCTGATCAATGTCTCTCTCTCATAGATGTTTCTGACTTTCTATCTCTCTCCATTTCTCTCTGTAAAAAACAATAAAATATATTAAAAAATAATAATAACTGACATTTTACAACATCTGGCACGTTGAGCAGGGTGGTTTGGCTCCAGAGTGGAATGGTATACCACAGGAATGTTCCTGGTTTGACCGAGACTTAGTGGCTTTTAGAAGTAGATTTGTCCTTTGATTGCGTTGTGATTTTACATTTTTGGACAAGAACTAGGATGTTAATTTTCTTTTCTTAGGGATAGAGCCTTGCACAGTACAAATTACATGGATGCAATTTATAAATTATAAAGTACTGCAAACTATAAATTATTACTGCATCACATGAAGGGGAAAACAAAGTTGATGTGTAAATCAGTCAATATAGAAATATGATAAATGAAGTATAATTATGATGAACAAGACCTTTAAAAACCACCATCTGATGTACAAATGCTGCAAACCCCAATGCATCCTAGCTATCTGGTCAAGATCTCCATCTGATAGATGAAAAACCTGAGACCTAGAGTGGCTAAGTAACTTTCCAATGTAGAATAAACGTAAAATTTGGTTTGGTTTTGGTATCCATCTCTTAACATGATGCCATACTGCCTGCCTGCCTGCCAAAACCCAAACCTCTTTGCCATGGTTACCGATAATAAGGAGGTGGTGCCTGGCTGGAGTGGCTCAGTGGTTGAGCATTGACCTATAAACCAGGAGGTCACGGTTTGATGCCTAGTCAGGGCACATGCCCAGATTGTAGGCTCAATCTTCAGTGTGGGGTGTGCAGGAGGCAGCTGATTAATGGTTCTCTCTCATCACTGATATCTCTCCCTCTCTCCCTCTTCATCCCTTTCTGAAATCAATAAAATATATATTTTACAAAATAAGTAGAAATGGAAGAATAGTTGAAAGGAGTAATCAAGTAGTATTTGGTGAATTAATCTGATAGTTTATTTATTTATTTAAATATATTTTATTGATTTTTTACAGAGAGGAAGGGAAAAGGATAGAAACATCGATGGGAGAGAAACATTGATCAGCTGCCTCCTGCACACCCGCTACTGGAGATGTGCCCGCAACCAGGGTACATCCCCTTGATGGGAATCGAACCTGGGACCTTTCAGGTGCAGGCCAACACTCTATCCACTGAGCCAAACCGGTTTCGGCTAATCTGATAGTTTTTAAGTGCTGGTGTACGGGGAAGGCTTAGTGCCTAGAAATCATTGGTAAGAGGGATCATTTTACCAATGTAAACATGCTGACGGAAGCAGGTATTTAAAGGAAACATGGATGTTTTACAAAATGTATCAATTGTTCAGCAGAAGATGTTAAAATTTATGTCAAAGGAAAGTGAGTTTTTAAAAACAGCTTTTGAGATTAACTGAATGGAAGAATATGGTACTATTGAAAGAAACAGGATTCTCCATGTCTACTGTGAAAAGTGGGCTGGTACATAGTGCAAATATGTTTGAGTTGAAGGAAGACATAACTATTGGTAATAATAAGAATAAAGGAGGAGTTTTGCATTCTACTAGAATGTCTGAAAATTTTTTTATTATTTTTTTATCTTTTTTCCTTTCCTCCCTCTTTCTCTTTCCTTCATTTCCATATTTGTCTCCTTTTATCTTCCTTTTGCTTCCTCACCATTTAAAAATTTATTCATTTAAAAACATAAATATTCATTAAACATGTATTCTGTAAATGTGTTTTTTGTATTTCTTTTGGGGTCCGTAACAATCTCACGAGTTAGTTGAACCCTGGAATAATGTATTTGAGTTTCAGATCATGAAGTAGCTACCACTTCATTTACATACATGATGAAAAAAGCTTCATTATTAAGATATATTAGAAATAAATGTGTCTTATTTAGTGCAATAAATAGGCCTACATCATCAAAACTGTCTATGGGATAATGTTTATTACAATCATATATCAAAAATAAAAGAATGCTGAACTGGTTTGGATCAGTGGATAGAGCGTCAGCCTGCGGACTTAAGGATGCCGGGTTCAATTCCGGTCAAGGGCATATACCTTGATTGCGAGCACATCCCCAGTAGGGGTTGTGCAAGAGGCAGCTGATCGATGTTTCTAGCTCTCTATCCTTCTTCCTCCCTCTCTGTGAAAAATCAATAAAATATATTAAAAAAATAAAAAAATAAAAGAATTTGTGTGTGGGGGGGTTTGATATGTGTATGTGTGTCTGGTGAATGTGTAGGGACCCAAAGCCAATCACTGTGTTATGAGTCAATTCTTCCTAACAGCTGAACTTATTTCTGCTATTTGGAATAAGATGAGCAATTTAAACTCACATTTTCTTGTTAAACCTGTCCCCTCCCCCAATTAATAATATCCTTTTTTTCCATTTTGCAAGACTGTTTAATGTTTCCCCCCTTCCCCCTACGTTCTTGAGATTTAATCACTACCATTATGAATAACATATGTTTCTCCTTGTCTTTCTTCAGGGTAAAACGTTTTAATGTGTGTTGTAGCGCATATAAACTTTTCTCATTGGTGCCTAACATTATAGAAATTAGAATTGTGTCTAGTTCATGTTCCAGTAAATTGAATTACCTTATCAGCTGAAGGGTTACTTATTCATTTGTTTTGTGAAGGAAAGCTGAAGGGCTTCGGTGATTGCAGATTGAAGGTGATTTGAGAAGGACATGTGGTTTAAGCCTTACTAGATTACAGAAAAGATGCTATGCTTTTAAAGTGACTTATTTTTTGTGTGTATAAATAATAACTATTGGCATAAATTTCATTTTCCCTATAGTTTACTCGGTCACCCCAAAGTATGTAGGCTATACTGGGTCCACCATATCTGGGAACTGATATTTCCAGCATTTAGCATACAAGGGCCAGACATAACCTTCCAGAAAAATCCATCCCCAGAAACCAAAGAAGATGCTCATGACTTTAGGATTGGTGTGAAAGGAGCAGCAAGAATAGTAGTGTCTGAATGAAGTCGGCAGATAGGAAAGGGAACTGTTTCAATGTAAACCTGAATGGGCCCAGCTGGTGTGGCTCAGTGGTGGTACTGACCTATGAATCAAGAGGTCACCATTCATTTCCCAATCAGGGCACACACCCAGATTGCAGTTTTGATCCCCCATGCAGGAGGCAGCTAATCAATGATTCTCTCTCATCATTGATGTTTCTAACCTCTTCCTCTCTCTTCTCTGAAATCAAAAAAATATATATTTTGCAAATGGTAAGAATTCCTTCCTTTTTAATGGCAGCATAGAATTCCATTGTGTAGATGTACCACAGTTTTCTGATCCACTCATCTGCTGACGGGCACCTAGGCTGTTTCCAAATGGTAGCTATTGTAGATTGTGCTGCTATGAACATAGGGGTGCATTAGTCCTTTCTGATTGGTGTTTGTAATTTCTTAGGATAAATTCCTAAGAGTGGGATTGCTGGGTCAAATGGCAGATCCATTTTTAGTTTTTTGAGGAAACTCCATATTGTTCTCCACAGTGGCTGCACGGAATTCTTACCATTTGCAGCAACCTGGATGGGACTGGAGAGCAATATGCAAAGTGAAATAAGCCAGTCAATAAAGGAGAAACACCACATGATCTCACTCATTTGTGGATAATAAAGAATATTATAAACTGATGAACAAAAGGATAGATACAGAAGCAGTAAAGCATCAAACAGACTGTCAAATTACAGCAGGAAGTTTAAGGAGAGGTGGGGTAGATAAGAGATCAACCAAAGAACTTGTATGCATGCATATAAGCATAACCAATGAACACAGACATTGGGGGGTTGGGGTATGCCTGGGAGGGGGGGGGGGCAATGGGGAGATATGTACACATGTAACACAATAAAAAAAAAGAGAGGAAAATATTTTTTAAAGAAGAAAACCTGAATAGATAGATTTGTGACTAAAAAGCAGACAGAATGAAGACAATTACAGGATTCCCATATCAAGAGATTACTTCAGGGCTAAGTAATCCCAATAACATCCCGGTACTGCAGATGAAACCCAGAACAATTGAAGGAAAGTCTGATTCAACCCCAGTATGATGGACACTCAAAATAGAAATCAAGTTGAATAACTGCAAAAAAAAAAAATTAAAAAAGGATATTTCTTTGGCACACTTGAACTTAGGTTGACATTCATTCCTACAGATTTCAAAAGGAAAACATCAATAAGCCATAGACTGACTTATAGTTTAATTCTGATTTCACTTCTCTGTAATAGCTGTGCGATTTTATTAATCTACCTCTTCCACCCTGTTCCTTCCTCTTTAATACAAATATAAATATAATCACTTCACAGCATTTTTAAAAATACCTGTAAAACTAACAGTAATGGCAGCCGTGTTTTTAAACATAATAAAATAGCAATAATAGTAATAGTAAAAATAGCAGCAATAGTAGCAAAAGAGAAACAAAGCCCTTATGCTATTTTCTCATGAATTGTGTTAGAACTTTTCTATATATTAACTCATTTAATACCCATAGCAACTCTTAAGGCAGATAATATGTTATAATAATGTATAATTCTACCCCATTACATAAATGAGAAAATTTAGGTTTGAAAAGATTAAGCCACTTGCTCATGCTCCCCAGATGAAGCATGCTAGCTATAATTTCCATTCCCAACTTGCTCTCCCAGGAACCACACATGAAGAAAGAGGAAAAAATTAGTCAGGCAGCAAATAATAGCTCTTTTTCTGACCTTTATAGCGGTTCTCAAATTTTAGAACATCAGAAATATCTAAAGGACTAGTTGAAACATGAGTCGCTGGGTCCTCTCCCAGAGTTTCTGATTTAGTGCCACTGGCAGAGGCCCCGAAAAGTGTGTTTCTAACAAATTCCCAGATGACAATGTTGTTGTTCCAGGCATCATATTTTAGATACTACTGTCTTGGATCAAATATATGAAAAAATCTTATAAAGGTTACAAAGTGGCCAAATCGTTGGAAGTGCACATGCCACTTATACTTAGATAAGGGCAAATTATCATCCAATTTGAGGGTATCATTGACAAAATATCTCCTCAGGTCTGAAATTTCATCATCAGAAAGTTATTACTTTCCACTATTGTATTTTCTCTTGTTAAAATGGAATTAATATTTTTGGAAGGCACAATACCTATTCATCCAATATTATGGATACAAATGTAATGCAGTGATGAATAATATGTGGTCCCTGATTTTAAAAAGCTTCATAACTAGAGATTAAACTAAAGCTATAAACTGAAAATATAGCAATGCTTATAGATCTTATGCAAAAAGACCAAAAGTTAATTCATAAAAAGCAGAGCATAAAAATTTTATTTCAGTTAGAGTATGCAGTGGAGGGTTCAAATGTTGAAGTTTGCCCTAGCTGGTTTTGCTCAGTGGCTCTCAACCTTCCTAAGGCCGAGACCCTTGCATACAGTTCCTCATGTGGTGGTGACCCCCAACCATGAAATTTTGCTACTGTTATGCATTGTGATGTAAATATCTGCATTTTCCGATGGTCTTAGGCGACCTCTGTGAAAGAGTCGTTCAACCCCCAAAGAGGTCGTGACCCACAGGTTGAGAACCACTGGGCGAGAGCATCAGACTGTTGACTGAAAGGTCCTGGGTTAGAGTATGGTCAAGGGCACATGCCTAGGTTGCAGGCTCCATCACTAGTAGGGGATGTTCAGGAGTCAGTTGATCAATGATTATCTCTCATCACTGACTGATGTTTATATATCTTTCTCCCTTGCAATTATTCTCTGAAATCAATAAAAATAAAAAAGTAAACATTGAAAAATTGAATAGAGCAGAGGAATTTTAGCTAAATGTTAAAGTCTGAGTAGGTTTACATAAATCAGAGAGAGCACAGGGTTCAGGTTGGTAAAGTGTGGGATGCAGAGAAAGTCCTATAGTGGGTGACTGAAGAGGAAGGCTGGTATCAGATTACAGTCCTATTAGAGGCCCAGTGCACAAAATTTGTGCATATGGGGGGGGGGGTCCTTCAGCCAAGCCTGCTCCCTCTCCAATCTGGGACCCCTTGAGGGATGTCCAGCTGCCCGTTTAGGCTGAATCCTACTTGGGTCAGGTGTGGTGGAGGTATGGTCAATTTGCATATTATACTTTTATTAGAGAGGATACATCCAACCGAAGCATTGGGACTTTTGTTGAACACAAGAGTGAATATCTAAATATTTTTTGAGAAAGTGTAAAATATTAGCTGCTCTGTGGCTTTAGTCTGTTGACAACCCTATCTAATAAAAGAGTAATATACAAATTGACTGTAACGCCACCATGCCCACAAGCCACACCCACAAGCCATGTCCCCCAGCCAGTCAGGAGCAAGTATGCAAATTAATCCAACCAAGATGGCTACGACCATAGAGAGAGCAGGAGGGAGGCTCAGGTTGCCCCTGGTGATGGAGGAAGCCAAGCTTTCAGTAACCTTGGCCAGGCCAGGCCTCCCATTTAGGCAACAATGTTTCAATGGAGCGAGCAGAAGGCTTGGCTTCACTCAGGCTACAGAGTTTCAGTTGAAGGAGTAAATAATCCCAGATATCAGGGCCTCTGCTTGGGTTGCCAGGAGGCATGATTGGCCTGCAAACCACCAAAGGCCCCTTGTCCAGGCCACCCCACATCCCAAGGGAACACCCTTCAGGGCAAACCAACTGGCCCCTACTTATGCACCAGGCCTCTATTCTATCTAATAAAAGAGTAATATGCAAATTGACCATCATTCCAACCACAATATGGCTGTCCCCATGTGGTCATAGATGGCTGCCACAAGATGGCTAGCAGGCAAGGGCAGTTGGGAAGGACCAAGCCTGCAAGGGAGGACAGCTGTGGTCAAACAGGCCAACAGAGGAAGGCATTTGGGAGGGAACAGGCCTGAAAAAGAGGACAGCTGGGGGTGATCAAGCCTGCAGGGGCGGGCAGTTAGGGTGACCAGGCTGGCAGAGGAGGGAAGTTGGGGGAGTAGGTCAACAGGGGAATGCAGTTGGGGGCAACCCGGCTGACAGGGGAGAGCCACTAGGGGAGACCAGGCCTGCAGGGAAGGAAAGTTAGGGGAAAACAGGCTGGCAGGGAGCAGTTAGGCATCAATCAGGCTGGCAGGGGAGTGGTTAGGGAGTGATCAGGCTGGCAGGCAGAAGCAGTTAGGGGCAATCAGGAAGGCAGGCAGGTGAGCAGTTGGAAGCCAGCAGTCCTGGATTGTGAGAGGGATTTCTAACTGCTCATTTAGGCAGGATTCAAGGGGTCCCAGATTGGAGAGGGTGCAGGGTGGGCTGAGGGACACACAACCCTGTGCACGAATTTCATGCACCAGGCCACTAACAAGAAGATATGCCTCAGCTTCTGAAATTTAAGAAAATTAGGTAATACAATGATTATGATATAAATACAGTGTCAAGTAAAATAGCAGGAAGCTGGAATGATGTACAATATCCTTAATTCTTTCTGTTAAGGGGTGGCTGGATCATCTGTAATGACAGATGAATGAGGAGGTTGGGGTAGAGAGCTTGAAAGAAAACTTGCTCAACCATGGAATTGCATAACTGCGAATGGTTGGCAGTTGGGAGATTGGAAATTTCCTAGTGGTAGAAATCATTTAAAAGAGAAAGAGAGGATCAACACAGAAAGGTTATTGTTTGCTATTATGTGCTCTGACAATGAATTCTTTTCTTCCTTCTGGAAACATCACTATTTAAGCACTATATGTATATTTCATAAGAGAGCTCTCATCTTCTTATGTGCTTTATTCTTTTGGTTTAATTGTGATCTAGCAATAATTACCTAATCCTAATGGACCAATTAAAGCTGTTCTCCAAGACTTTTTGTAATTTGCCCTGTCTCAGTAGCTCAGTTGGATAGAGGGTTGTCCTAATAGGCCAATATTGGGTGTTTGATTCCATCAGGGCACATACAAGAATCAATCAATAAATATAGAAATAGGTGAAACAATAAATTTACCTCAAAATTATTCAATAGAAAAGATTTATAATTTGAAATAAGAATAAGCACAAGTACATCCTTTTCTGGTGTACTGAATATCAAATTTTAAGACTTGGACTTTGTTAGACCAGTCTCCCAATTAAGTGTAATTGATGATCTGAAGTCAGAGTGGAAAATGTTGCCAAAGAATGAAATATAAAAAGGGGAAATAGAAATAGAAGGACATTTATTAAAAATTTTCAGCTTCATTTTTATTCTTGTATTGTGGTCATCCAATCTTTCCTCTGAATTGGAAACATGCTATTGTATCTGGGTTTCTTTCAAGAAATAACCTTTAGTTTTTTTATTTCTTTTTTTAAAATATATTTTTATTTATTTCAGAGAGGAAGGGAGAGAGATATAGAAATATTGATAATGAGAGAGAATCAGTCATTGGCCCCCTCCTCCATACCCCATAGTGGGGAGTGAGCCCACACCTGGGCATGTGACTTGACCAGGAATCAAACAAAGATCTCCTGGTTCATAGGTCAACCACAAGCTACACTGGCCAGACTAGCTTCTGACTGTATAAAAAGGTAGCTGTCTAATAAAAAAATTTTCAATCCCTACAAAACTTTCATGTAAAAACTACTTTCCAATCCCCTGGCAATGAGTTGGAGCCATACCCAGTAGAGTATAATTGGAAATTCAGTGTGTTATTTCCAGGTCAAGTGAATTAGGAAGGATGAATGCCTTTTCCATTCTCTCTTTTTCTTAAGTCTGAATGAAAAATAATATGAGACCCAATGAAAATATATAAATGCAAAAAGAAAATAGCTTAAATCCCTGAATTTCCAAGTGTAAAAACAAACAAACATAAAAGTTAAATGAAAGCATACTTGAAACAGTTTTATGTGATAGAACAATATGTCAGATCATGTTAAGCTATGGAAATTGTAGAATTTATTTTGTATAACATCTATAGTTATTCTAACTTACTAATAATGCACTGTAAAAATTTGATTTGGACTTAACACATAATAACAAAGAATGTCATTTGTGGTAGTCATTATCTTGTTTGCTAAACCTTACCAATCCTTTTGAAACATAATACCCTTACTAGTCCACTTGTGGGACCATGTATTGTCAGTAGAATTAACACATATTACGTTCCTGTGAAGCTTTCATTTGCATTGTGAAACACAATTGAGTATTTTTTTTCTTCTTTTCCTTTCTTTTAATGAATTTGGTTGCATGCATAGTTGATCCATAGACTTTATCAAACATCACTGTTTCTTATATTACAACAAAGGGCTCAGTGTACAAATTCATTCACTAGTGGGGCCCCTTAGCCTAGCCAGAGACAGAGGACTATAGGGGGGCCCTGCTGGAAGGGGGAGGGGCCATGGTGGTTGGCCATAGGACCCTCCCCCAATCAGAGTGAAGAGCCTGATGGAGGGAGGGGCTGTGGGAAGTTGGGGGTGGCCAATCAGGGCCCAGTTGGGGAAGGTAGGCTGTCACACTGCTCATCATAGCAAATGGTTGTTCTGTTCATTCCATCTTTCAGTTGCTGGGCTTTTATATATAGGGAGTTTTTGTCTTAGTGTTTTGTTTTTCTTGCTAAGCTTCTAATCACTAATCCTTTTTAATGAAATGTCTAACCTGATGATAATCTCATCCACGGTATTTTTCATCTTTAACATTATAATTTTCAACACATAAAGTTTGGTTTGTGCCTCTTCATACCATCTATGTCTCTCAAAAAAATCTTAATTATTTTCTCTAACTGCTTGAACATCCAAAATCCAGTTATAACTGTATATAGTGTCCTTGTCTGCTAATTATAGCATATGTGTCAATCCTATGTAAGTGTCCACCAATAGGTTGTTTTCTTCATTGTGGATAGAATTATCTTATGTCTCTGCAAGCCTAATACTTTTTGACTGAATAACAAACACTATGAAGTTTACTTTTCTGGATGCTGAAATGTTTTGTGTTTCATTCTGAGATGCACTGAAGTTACTTAAAAATAGTCTATTCTTTTGGAATTTGGCTTTAAATTTTGCTAGTTTGGAACAAAGCAGCATTTATGGGGGGATTCAATCCAATGCCTCATGAGTTATCATGATTTTAACTTTGGCTGGTGGGAACTGTTACAATTTTCACCATGTTGAAACAAGATCACCATTTCCTCTGATCCTCTCAGATTTCTTTTTCCAGAGCCTCCTGTCATTTTCTCACCTGTCTGCTAAATACTCAAAGGAGAACATCTACCATTTTCTGGAGCTCTCCATCTGTGAGGATCTCTCCTCTCTGGTCCTCTGTCTTTTTAATTTCTACCTGTGTTTGCCTCCCTGCATTCCCTCCTGCATATTTACAACTGAGAGAATCCAAGGCTCCACCTGGAATTCCCTATTTCTACTGTGATGTAGAAAGTCTCACAGCCTAAACCAGCTAATTAATTTGCAGACTCACTGCAAAAGAAAGATGCGAGATACTTCGTTCAGATATTATGAAGAATTTCAAGATAGTGACAGTGGGCATCCCATCTTTTGCACTCTGGACTCTGTGCCAATGCACCAGTTTCACGGCTGTGAACCAGACCTGTTAGGGCAGTAACTTAGGACATTTTCAATGCTCTTCTGGGCTTTGCCCTATCTCCTGGGTTGCTACCATTTATTGCCTAATGTCCAATAGTGAAAAACAAAACACCTTTTTCTATATTTTGTTCTAATTTTTATGTTTTTTTGATGACAGAGCAAATCCTTTCTTTCTTATTTTATCTTGGCCAAAAGTTAAAATTCCCTAATCAACTGATTTGGAACTTCTAAATTACAAAGGGATATTTTACTTTGAGATGACCTTTGTATAATAATTTGGGGGGGGGGTCATCAATTCAATTATTTATCAAATAAGACAAGATGGTAAATGACATAATTTTATATGGTGTCCCTTTAAAATATGATATGTAAACCTGAATGACTATTTCTGATACATCTGCCACAATTGTTTATTAAGAATATTTGCATTTGGCCCTGACTGGTTTGACTCAGTGGATGGAGTGTTGGCCTGCGGACTGAGGGGACCCGGGTTCAATTCCAGTCAAAGGCATGTACCTTGGTTGCCCGCACATCCCCAGTGGGGAGGTGTGCAAGAGGCAGGTGGTCGATGTTTCTCTCTGATCGATGTTTCTAGCTCTCTATCCCTCTCCCTTCCTCTTTGTAAAAAATCAATAAAAATATATTTAAAAAAAAAGAATATTTGTGTTTGGTTGCCATAAATTTTGAGATTTTTCGGACTAGTAATAGCATTTAGTGTTAAGTAGCTAGGAAACAAAACAAAACAAAACAAAACAAAACAAAACACACAAAAAATTATTGGCAGCTTTCTCTTTAAATGAGCCAATACCCTATATGTCAGTCTTGGATGCTACTTCCAGTGCTGTAGCTCACATTGAAAACTTCATTTTCTGAAGTAACTTGTTAGGTAAACAAGTAAGTACTAAGGATGAGTATAAAATACTAGGTGCAAAGAAGTCTACGAATGACTGAAGAAGGGAAAAGACTGTCAGCATTAAGCATGCTTTTCTTTCTTTCGCATTTATTACTTTATGGCTGCATCTTCATATCAGAATTACTTTGAAAATGTCTACATTAGTTTCTAATGATGCAATCATAAAACACCACACATTTAGTGGCTTAGAACAACACACATTTATTATTCTGTATTTCTGTGGGTTAAAAGTCTGACATGGGACTCACTGAGCTAAAACCACGGTGTTGCTACATTATGTTCTATCTAGAGGCTCTGCAATGTTCGCTCACACTAGTACATTCCAGATTGTAGAGGCCATATTTCTTGGGCCATGGTCAATTTCCTTCATCTGCAAAGCCAATGCCTTTGCATTAGTTCAATCATTTTTCCACAATTGCACCTCTCTGGTCACAGGTGGGAATGTTTCTCCATCGTTAAGGATTCATGTGATTATATAAGAGCTGAGGCTAATCTATGCATCTCAGGAGCCTTAATATAAACACATTTGCAACATTAATTTTACCATAGAAGGTAACATATTGAAAAATTTCGGTGATTGGAAGGTAGACATTTTGGGGGAAAGAGAATTGAGGGCATTACTTTGCCTACCTCTGAGTATTTCTATAAGACACGTGCTATTAAAAGCAATAATTCATTTCCTTTCATTTCATGTAAGTATTCTGCCAAAGAACACCTTGCAATGGCATAAAAAAGTCCCTGCTCATATAACAACCAAAAACCTTTTGAAAAAGCAATTTATCTCATTATGACATCTTTAAACTATCTAATCTTCTATCCAACCCAATGCTTGAATTTATACAATAACATAAATGTGTAAGCAAAGTTGTTAAGAAGATTTATCTCTGCTTTATATGTTTACCCTTTTCACTACAACAGATTTTATAAATCTGAAATCTTGACTTTGCTTTTACTAACAAAAGTGATTTTTTTTAAAAAATTCAAAACAATTAATCTTAAGATCAAATATATATATATATATATATATATATATATATATATATATATATATATAAAATTGAATTTTCACACAGAGGAAGGGAAAGCGATAGAAAGCCAGAAACATTGATGAGAGAGAGACATCGATCAGCTGCCTCCTGCACGCCCCCTACTGGGGATGTGCCCACAACCAATGTACATGCCCTTGACCAGAATCGAACCTGGGACCCTTCAGTCTCCACGCTGATGCTCTATCCACTGAGCCAAACCGGTTTCAGCAAAAATACTTTTTAAGATGAAAAATAAAGGGATTTGGAAGACATTTAAATCTTCTGTATGTTGAAAATGTTAGGATGGGGTAAATATTAAGCCATGATCAAATAAAATGTATTTACTGTATTAGAATTCTTCAGAGAAACAGACCTATTAGGAGATATTTCTATCGATTGGGCAAGATGGTGCTGATTGGCCCTTATTGGCCCTGATCAGGACTGGAGAGATGTGACAGACACATCCTGGAGCCCTCCCATGTCCCCTGCCCAGCCTGGCCTGCACCCTCTTGCCATCTGGGACCCCTCAGGAGATGGTGGAGAGCTGGTTTTGGCCCAATCCCTGCAGGCCAGGCCAAGCCAAGGAACCCCACTCATGCACAAATCTGTGCACCAGGCCTCTAGTTATGAAATAAGAGCTTTATCTGAAGTACTAAATAATTTTGTGATGACATTTTAAAATTAAGTACATTCTTAGTGTGCTTACCACATTGATGTTTATTCTCTAACACTATATAGATAGATTAGATGATGATAGGTAGATGATAAATAGATGATAGATATATATATAGATAGATGATAGATAGATAGATAGATAGATAGATAGATAGATAGATAGATAGATGGATAGTAGACAGCTAGAGATATCTGCTAAGCACTGGCTACTGATGAATGAGAAATTAACCATGACCTGAAAACATTGCCTAATTAAAAATATTCTTGCTGCTAAAAGAAGTATGAATTCATAGCATAAATATAGCATGAAAGAAGTGCTATAAGACCGACCTAGGGATTCATGTTTGAAGGCAAAATCTGGCTAGCAGGCAAAGTAAACAAGGGCATTGCAAATAAATTGTAGACCAAATAGCATTAAGTTTCATTTGCTGTTTAGAGAGCTGAAGATTTGGGGTATCTCAGATGTAGGGTAAGATGTTAGGAAGGTAAGTGGAGTCACACTGTGAATACCCTTGAACATCAAACTACATTTTGCCTTGCAGGAACTAGAAACCATTAAAGTAGTGGCTGTTAATTAAGGAAATCCATCAAATTTGCTTGTCCTGTCCTTAAGCGGGCTACCTCTTAAAGAGGAAAGACACAAGTACTCACTTGTTTGCTCCCAGTGCATCTAAAAATTTATAACATGGAGATGATATTAAGTGGTTGTGAACCAGTTTTAATTATTATTCTAACTTATTAATAACTTAGCAAGTGATTCTGATTCTTAATCCTTCTTTAGAACCACAGCTTTTAAATCTTGACTGATTTTGTAAGTTTCAACTGTAGTGAAGTGTCTACTTAAGGTGCAGGCACATTAATGCATGAGTACATTAATTTCTATGCTGCATAACACATTATCGCATATTTAATATTTTAAAACAATACATATTTAGTATCTCACAGTTTCTATAAACCTGAAATTCTGCGACAGATTAGTTGGATTTTCTAAAGTGTGCACGTAGGGTGTGGCAGACATAATTTTACTGTTGTTCATATGAAAAATAATACAATAATCAGTCAATAAAATACAATAATAAACTGCATTTCACATACAACTGTAAACCTACCTTTGTCCCACCCTCTACATTAGGAAAATAAAAATAATATATATTCTTTTATATTCACACTCATAGGTACATGTGTGTACATTTATACATACGTATATTTCAATGCGCGAAAGCACTGAAATGGAAACCTCAGGTAAAGTTTGGTAAATAGACATTTCTATGTTGAATTGTTGGCTCTCACAGATTTGCATTAAACATATGGAAATTCACAGAGGGGTCTGTGATGATGCTACACTATGCGGTTTGGCTAGAGTAAATTTAGTGAATTAATCTCCAGCTCTCTGCAGGAGGGCAAGTGCTTCACTTCTCCATGTTTTTCCAGGGATGACAATGCAGGTAGAATGGTCACGTTCACAGGTTCAACTGGAAGTCAACAGCTAATCAAATGGGAAATTTTCTGTAAGGGCCAGATCTATGTCCTCTGTAATGGGCTAGACCCTAAGTGTGTCACCGCAGCTCAGCAACTCCTGGGTTGAGCATCTGCCTCGTGGTGGTCAATGTGCATCATAGCTACCAGTCAGATGGTCGCACAGTTGCGTGGTTAGGCTTTTATGTATAGACTAGTGGCAGGAGAATGGTTAGAAGCTCTCAGGCAGGCAGGCAAGTGGTTAGGGATGATCAGGCAGGAAGGCAGGTAAGCAGGCCAGCTGTTATGAGCCAGTGGGCCCAGATTGTGAGAGGGATATCTGAATACTGGTTTAGGCCCGATCCCACAGGGATTCATGTGGGATGGGGCCTAAACCAGCAGTTGGACATCCCCCGAGGGATCCAAGATTGTGAGAGGGTGCAGGCCAGACTGAGGGACGCCCCCCCCCGCCCGACTCCTGTGCACAGATTTCGTGCACTGGGCCTCTAGTGTGTGTGTGTGTGTGTGTGTGTGTGTGTGTGTGTGTAATATGCCTAATATACAAATTGTCCCCACAGAGGTTCAACTGGGAGACCGATTATCCAATTGTTCACTATGACATGCACTGACCACCAGGGGGTGGCATGGAACAAAGGGAAGCCCTGGCGGGCAGCTGGAAGGAAGGCCCTGACTGGCAGCCAGAAGGGTCAGATCGGCCCTGATTGTTGGCCAGGCATAGGGACCCTGCCCCTGCATCAATTCGTGCACCGGGCCTCTAGTATTGTATAAAAATGCCAGGCCCACCCACCATGTCTCTTGGGATGCTTGGTGAAAAAGCGGAAAGACTCCATGGAAGGGTTGCGTGCTTGAGTTCTGGCTGACAGTACAGATGAGGTGCCAGCTGATAGCCAGGACTAAATTGCCACTTGTGCGAGTTAATCAATTTGAAAGATCCCTCCGCTCCAGTTGAATGGACAAGCTCTCTGCTGACCTATTCCCAAGCGCTGCTCAGACAATAGATACATGAATAAAATAAATGACTATTCTTTTAGTCCAAAAAGTTGTGTGATATTTTTTAGCTAGCAATAAATAAATGATAGAAACAGGAACTAATATTTTATACTATATTTTATCCTTTTTTATTTCTTTTATAAATGGGACTTACTCTTGCAGTTTTTCTGCCCTTTTCCCAATATTAAACTTAAGCTCTGCCAAAGGTAGCTATATTTACTGCTTACTGCATATGATTCACACAAATTCGAATGAATATCAGCATGAAGTTACACAACTGAAATAGGAAATTAATAAGCACAGCTTGGAAATTATGGACTCGAAGACTGGCAAGCTCCTTTAAAGAGGCTTTACTTTCTTGCCTCTGGATTTAGTAACAGGTTGTATTTCTTATCAGACTTTTTGTGAGGGTGATTATGGTGATTACATATGATGTTGAGGTCGCATTTAGCAAATATCTTTATAACTGATACTAGGAATGTCAGAAAAGTGAAAAAACATGCATAATAACTAGAGGATAAAATATTTTGGTTTAGTGTTCATTCCATCCATCCTTCTTTATAATGGAAATGTTTCAGCCATAGTCCATGTGACCTGGGCACCCTTGATTTATACCATGTAGCTACAGATCCAAAGTAAACAATGAAAAGCAAGGAATTCAGAAACTTTTCTGTGACCTATATAGACTTTGTGACATGACTCATATCAAGATTAGCTGGGTTATTCAAATTAGCTCTCCAAAATTTGAACTAAATAAAAGATATAATTTGTCAATTATGCAGGAAACCTTAGAACTAGAGAAGGACATATTAATTTTATGCATAGAAAGTCATGGAGAAAAAGAAACTTTGAAAAAAAATTGAAGGACAGAAACACATCTTTGGAGTGGAAATGGGTCATACAGAGCAAGGGAGGCTAAATAGACACAAATTCGTATTGTTAAGCTTGCCATTGTAACCTTGAATCCAGAACTAGCTATAGAGATCATCTCCACAGTTTGTGCTCTGTATGAATTACGTCTTCAAATGCCCCATGAGGACTATCTCTTTGTAATTATACCATCTGTATTCTTGTAACACGCATCCCTGTCACCATTGACCTCAATTTTTTGCGATCAAAAAAGCTAAAGAGAAACAAGCGTGTACTAAGACGAATGGGTTTGCAAAGGAATGTGTGATAAATAAGAGGCAGATGAACCTCTTTAGGAGAAGGGCCTTGAAATGAACTTCAAAAGTAAATATGTCCAATGGTGGAGGACACAATTCAAGAAAAAAATTAGCATAGAAAAAATTATGAGGAGGTCTACAACTCTTTTTAGAATAGCGAAGGCAGGAAGTGCTGAATAGGATATAGTAAAAGAGAGGTTAAAGGTTGAAGCTGAAGCCTCACGATAGAAGCATATATATCCCATTTTACAAAGTTTATATTTGATACTGAAGTTAGTAAAAAGTTACAAAATATTTTATGCAGAAGAAGGCATAGTTAGATTTGCATTTTAGAAAGAACTTACACATATATATATATTTTTTTTTTAATTGATTTTTTACAGAGAGGAAGGGAGAGGGACAGAGAACTAGAAACATCGATGAGAGAGAAACATCGATCAGCTGCCTCCTGCACACCCCCTACTGGGGATGTGCCTGCAACCAAGGTACATGCCCTTGACCGGAATCGAACCTGGGACCTTCCAGTCCATAGGCCGACGCTCTATCCACTGAGCCAAACCGGTTTTGGCTAGAAAGAACTTTTGAAGGAGAGGATTAAAAACAGAGAGTCGGTCTATATAGAGCTGGTAATGTTAATGCAGGTAATACATAACTCTGGTATGGAGAGAAGACACAAAAAATATTAAGACCTAATAATGAACTAAATCTGATTACCGAGTAGATATGAAGAGTGTAGGTAATAGAGTCTGAAGAGACTCCAAAATCAGTGACTTTTCTGGTAATTGAGAGGGGTTGTGTGAGCAATAATAGATCCAGTTTTGCCCAGGTCACATCTCGTCACCTTGCACCGCTTACCTAGCTTCTTAAGCACATCCTTGATTTTCTTTCTCTGTTGCAACTCCAAAGAGTAGCTGCTTTTATGATTATATCCCAAATCTGACCACTTCCTGTCATCTTCACCAATGCATCTCTGTCATCAAATTTGTTACAACTGCAAATCAATAAACTGATATATGTGTTAATGCTCTATCCTTCCCCATCAAGTCAATATGGTTGGAGTTTGTTAAGGGAGGAGACTCATGACAAATGATAACCTATTAGTCAGGACTGACATTGACTTGGTTTCACAAGCTATGGTAAATTATTTGAAATTTATTTGACATTTCCAAAGAAGGCACTGGAATCCTTTTTAGCCCAATGAAGTTTATAAATCAATACTGCTGTCTGGTAAACTGAATGTAGGTGACAAGGATAGAAGTGGAAAGTCCATCCTGGAATGTAAATTAAACCTGGTTGAATTTCTTGTCTTTTGCCAAATCAAAATTACTCCCATGCCGAAACCGGTTTGGCTCAGTGGATAGAGCGTCGGCCGAGAGTCGGCCTGTGGACTGTAAGGTTCCAGGTTCGATTCCGGTCAAGGGCATATAGCTGGGTTGTGGGCACATCCCCGGTGGGGAGCATGCAGGAGGCAGCTGATCGGTGTCTCTCTCTCATTGATGTTTCTAACGCTTATCCCTCTCTTTTCCTCTCTGTAAAAAAAAAAAAAATCAATAAAATATTAAAAAAAAAATTACTCCCAGTCTCAAGGCATTAATCTTGTTTTTTTGTTTGTTTGTTTGTTTGTTTTTACCTTGATGATCATTCCCCAGATTTCTATATGGTTTATCAATAAGATTATAGGACCTGCCATCTAAAAGAGTCCCTCCTTTAATCTCTTAACCAAGTGGCTTTGCCTCTTGTCATTTATTGACAATAATCCTGTTTGGTTTTTCAAAACACATAGTACTCTTAGGAGGTGATGTTATTTATTTATTTGGTTGCATTGGAATGAAAGGCCCATGAGGACAGGGAATGCATTTTTCTTGTTGATGCTGTGTTTTCCATGTCTGGAATAGTGCTCAGAGTGAAATACATTTACGATATATGTTTGTGACCAGATTGACAAATGGAATGAAAATAAAATATTTAAAACTTGTAAAATATTTGCTGAGAGATGAAAACTAAATCAGACTATGCAAGAATTTTAAAACTTGTATGAATCTTGAAGATGAGGGGGAGAATTTTTATATGCTTTGGCAATTTATGGGTTGACAGTAAATAACATTTTTTTTAAAGATTGCAGGAAGTAAATAAAAAATTAATACTAATGAAGATGAGAAATTTAAATAAAATACATTTCTATTGAGTATAGGAACTGTGCTGGTATTTATATATTCCTATTCATAAAGTCTCCAAGTGTCATGTCATGCTTTCTTTGATTAATTCAGCGATTTTAATAAAATATATATAATTTAAGGGTGAAGAGTTAAATTTGTTAAAATCAATGTATGTAAGAACAGTGGGAAAGAAATCACATGTAAAAGACAACATTCACTAGATTCAATTTGACAAATATTTACATCTCTTTTGCCATAATAAATACGAAAGTTATTTGCATTTGGAAAGGTATTTGTAATATATTAGTCACTAAACTATGGAGTAACATATCATTGTTGTTTTATATTCACCTGCCTTGTATAAACCTAGATTTGACTAACAGTAAAAATTTCCACTGTTAAAATGCCTGCGGAAGCATTGTTCATGTTAAATTATAACCAGATACTCATGCTTGCATTTGCTGGGTTATCAATAAAACAATTCAAAGTTTATAGCACAGCGGTACATTGTACCGAGTGTTGTTATTGTGACATATTATGCTACCTGGTGCTATATCATACTGTAAGCCAGACCTTAACTTATGTGACTGCTATTTTTTATCTAGAAAAGATAGTATTCTCATTTCCTCCAAAAGCTGTCCTCTGCATATTTCAGACTATAAAATATATCCATTTCCAAAGTAGTCGTTTCCATTATTTATTGGGATTCTTCATAATATACTAGTAAATATACTTTAAATTAACATGTGGAAATAAGCAAATAAATAAAAATATGAGCAGAGCTGCAAATGAATGAGATTCTGGGACAAGTGAATATGTTATTTTAATAAGGCACCGACTATACACTAGAGTTCCAAGGTCTCACCCACCTATTGATCTCTGACATGAGAAGAAGGGGTTTGCAAAGAATGGAAAAGGAACTTTTAAAAATCATTACTTAGAGATACATGATTAGGCAAACAAAATGGTATAATAAGGAGTTGTGGGAACTAAAAGTGATTTTTTTAGAAAAAAATATGTATTAAAGTTGAAGATGAGCATACATCACCACACACACACAAGTATGCAAAAAATTTATGTCTTAAAATAATTTACATTGTTTATAGAAATTATAATTTATACCTGGGCAAACTGGGAATATCTTGTCAGGGTAGATATAATCCTGTTTTAAATACATATCTCCATATGGTTTTCTTAAAATAAATTCTCTGGAGGAATTACAGTGGTGAGAAGGAAAAAAAAAAGGTAAAAAGAGAAAATGAGATTCTGAACTACCAACTTATTAAATTAGAGCAGGATTTATTTTATTCATTTTCTCTTTTGGTCATCAAGAATTCCCCTTGAATCAGGCATTTTACAGCTAAATAAGACTGAGAAATACTGAAGTAAGTTATTTGTGGAATTCAAAACTCGCATTGTAAAAACTGGTGAAAAATATCTATACAAATTATAAAGTTAATATCATTACCAATGTTGTGTGTTTATTTGGTATAAATGAGTAGCCTGCAATAAGAATGTTAATTATATATTTCAAATCATACACTACATTTTGATGAAGAACTATATTTTTTTTTAGGTAGCGTTCCAGGAAATTTAAATCCATTATATTTAATTCATTGATATGTATTTTTAAGTATCTAGTTTCTGTATTAATACTTCAATTTTAGCCAAGACCGGTTTGGCTCAGTGGATAGAGCGTCAACTTGCAGACTGAAGGGTCCCAGATTCGATTCCGGTGGGGGGCATGTACCTTGCTTGCGGGCACATCTCCACTGTGGGGCGTGAAGGAGGCGGCTGATCGATGTCTCTCTCTCATCGATGTTTCTGACTTTCTATCTCTCTCCCTCCCTCTCTGTAAAAAATCAATAAAATATATTTTAAAAAATACTTCAATTTTAAGAATAAAATGGGGAATCATAATGTAAAATAACATATCAATGTTACACCTTAAACTAATTGTTGGAGAAAAGATCTCAAAGCAGTTTAAAATGCTCTATAGCCCGTTCTTTTTAACTACATCAGACTGCTATTAAAATTCATAAAAAAAAAACAAAACTAAAAATATGTGTTAAAATTTTTTCAAGTATTGCATTTGGTTATCTGAATACTCATTATGTCCCTTCAAGTTTAGAGAGACCAAAGTAATTTCATAAGGAAATATCTATAGAAGTAAAAAATAAATAATATAAAATACTTTAGGAACTGCATATTTTTCTAGGATATTTACCACATCTTCTATTTGTGCTTATCTGATACACACACACCAAAAACAAATGTGTGAAAAAGACTTGGATGGCTTTCATAAGAAAGCAAATACAAGATTAATGGAAAATATAATATATAAAGAAATAGTGGAAGAATTGGGAATATCTTGTCTGAAAGGCCTAGACAGATTTAATAACTCTCCTCAAACATATAAAAGGTTATGGTTATTGAAATGGTTCCAAACATCTTCACAGAGGAAGCAACAGAAAATAACAGCTTTAAGAGCTTAAAGAGCAGGACACAGCATCTTCTGACACTCAGTACACTATAACTAGATCATTATAGTTTAAAGCATTTACTATTTCTAGGAGCTTCAGGGAATAATAACGATACTGGATAGCATGTAAAAAAAGAAAATAAAAAGAACTCTAGATGAGAAAACATGTTCTGGTTATAATTTTGTTACTAACTATCCGTGTGACTTTGTCTTAAGACATTTCATTGGTCTGAATTTCATATGCTTCATTTGAAAAATGATAATGCTGGACTACCAGGTTGGCTTTGATATTTTGAATCATGAGGATTTTGAAAATTTGATGAAAGTCTTATATCCTCTCTTCAGAAAAATGGCTTTCACTTTGAGTTTTACTTTTATTTTCAGAATACAATAACAGACATAAGTTATTCTGGATACTCTCCAGAGATTCCTACTAGTTAAATAATGTCATACTCCAAGTCTACAAATGCATGGAATTCTAGAATCTTTTTTTCATTTATACATTGTTACTATCTGGAAGTTCAGATGCATCTTTGTTAATATTTCTTTTGTATAAAATAACACAAGCAAATGTCCCTTTTCTTATATAAAATGATAGCACAAATTTGCTAATAATTCCCATGGAAAAACAGGGCAGAAACCCTGTCTACTTTTATTTGCATTGACCCCCTTAGTGTCTAGCATGTAGTTTGATATAAAGCAAAAAACATTCTTCAAAATATGTTGCTCAAATATTTATAACTTTTGGTTCTGATTGTAAAACTATGTTTTTAAAGAGTTCTACAACACAATTTTAATCATGCAGTCTTCCTTTACCAATTAATCTATATCTGTCTTGAAAATGAAAACAAAAACCTTGTCATCAGCAAATTTAATATATTGAAAATAAAATTTTTAAATCTCCATAATAAAAAAATTGACTGTTTTTTTCTGGATTTCATTTATTCAGTTTAAACCCTCATTTAAAAATCGGTACTACCTCATTTTTAAGGACATTATCCTATCTAATAAAAGAGTAATATGCAAATTGACCATACCTCTGCTACATCCACAAGCCATGCCCACCAGTCACACCCACCAGCCAATCAGAGCAAGTATGCAAATTAACCCAACCAAGATGGCTACAGCTACAGATAGAGCAGGAGGAAGGCTTGGGTTGCCCCTGGCAATAGAGGAAACCAAGTTTTCCCACACCTTGGTTGCCCTAGGACTCCTGTTAAGGCAACAAAGTTTCAATGGCTGCTGCCACTTAGCCAGCAAGCAGAAGGCTTGACTCCACTCCAGGATACAAAGTTTCAATTATAGAAGATAAATAAAGGCCCAATGCATCAGCTTGCATCAATGGGGGCATGGCCAACCTGCAAACCACCACAGGCCCCTTGTCCAGGCCACCCCACACTCCAAAGGAACAGCCACTCTGATCCAGAACACCCTTCAGGGCAAAGCAGCTAGCACCCACCTGTGCACCAGGCCTCTATCCTATCTAATAAGAGAGTAATACAGAGATTGACCATCACTCCAACACATAAGATGACTGCTTCCATGTGGTCAAAAGATCCTGCCCCCATGTGGACACAAGATAACCACCACAATATGGCCAGCAGGAGAGAGCAGTTAGGGTTGATTAGGCCTACAGGGGAGGGCAGTTAGGGGAAAACAGGCTTGAAGAGGAGCAGTTAGGCATCAATCAGGCTGGCAGGAGAGAGGTTAGAGAGTGATCAGGCTGGCAGGCAGAAATAGTTAGAGACAATCTGGAAGGCAGGCAGATGAGCAGTTGGGAGCTAGCAGTCCTGGATTGTGAGAGTAAAGTCCGACTGCCTGTTTAGGCCCAATTTTACCTGGGCCTAAACAGGCAGTCAGAAATCCCTCAAGGGGTCTCAGATTGGAGAGGGAGCAGGCTGGACTGAAGG
This sequence comes from Lasiurus borealis, assembly GCA_004026805.1. NCBI lineage: Eukaryota > Metazoa > Chordata > Mammalia > Chiroptera > Vespertilionidae > Lasiurus > Lasiurus borealis. Next base: position 28,517 of record PVJN01003385.1, read on the forward strand.
ACACCCTTCCCCCATGCACAAATTCATGCACTGGGCCTCTAGTGTTATTTTATTTGTCTTTAATAATCAGATTACTTTCTTCCTTTCCAGCTACTTTCTTTATTTTCTAATTTTAGATATTCTCCAAGGCTCCATTTTTTATCAGTTTGTCTTGTCTTTTTTTCCCCCCCTAGAGATACCATGTATTTCAATTTTTGTGACTTCATTCCACATTTATATTTCTAGCCTTTTTTTTTTAGGTCAAGAACTATGAACTCTACATCCTATCAAAATAAATAACCAATGATTCTTCATTGCTTAACACAACAAATATACATGGCTTGTTCTTCCCAAGTTGAAGAACATCATTCCATCTTGCTCTTGATTCTTCTAACAAATGGAAAACTGTCCCTCAAAGTTTTTCAGAAAAATGGGATTCTTCACAGTATCATCTTAATCTGGCCAGCCATCAAGAGTACAGGGAGCTGAAACTAGTTTGGCTCAGTGGATAGAGGTCGGCCTGTGGACTGAAGGGTCCCGGGTTTGATTCCGGTCAAGGGCCTGTATCCTGGTTGCAGGCACACATCCCCATTGGGGAGCATGCAGGAGGCAGCTTATCAATGTCTCTCATTGATGTTTCTGGCTCTCTATCCCTTCTCCCTTCCTCTCTGTAAAAAAATCAATAAAATATATTTTAAAAAAAGAGTAGAGGGAGATAAATGAAATTTAAGAAAGGTACATTATTTCTGTCCACATTGGATTGGCCAAATCCTGATAAATCTTCTCACTTTCCTATGCGGTAGTGGCGGTGATGGAGCAGATAGTTTAGCTTTGCATTCAGGTATAAAAGAATGAACTGGTCAACATTTAGGAGACTCTTCAGAGCGTCCCACCATCATCCTTCAAGTAATCAATCATTTTACTTTACACACTAGTTGATGCAGACCTAGCTTATTTCTTTCATTATTTTAATATCTACTCCTGTAAGTAGGTTATCAGCAACTGCCCTTCCCTCTCCATTCTGTGTTATGACCAAATAACACCAGCTGGTCTCAAAGGACACTTTCCAACTGGAGATATGAACTAGGAAAGCTGCTGAAAGAGTCATTCCTCACAGATTCAGGTCCTCTGATAATGACCACATGTATGAGTTCTTCCCTTGCACATTCTTTCCCTTCCGTTTATGGTAGGGCTTTGAGGTTTGCTGAAGGCTTTGGTGAAGGAACATTTAATACTTCTATCTAAACGTTTTATAATGATTCCTTAATGTGCATAGTATCCAATGTATACACATTTTTGCTATAATTTGATTAAATATTTCCAGAGGTTGGCATGAAGTTAGATTTTAAATGAGGTTTTTGGAGCTCTGATGAAGGCAGTGAAATGCTTGTTTATTGGATAGCCATAGTGGATTGTTTTTTAACATCCACCTGATCTTCATGACACAATTATTATCAGGAGTAATTATAGGATGAAACAAGAGGAGTAATGGCCAGAAAAATGCAAAGTGAGATGTTTATTTTCTTAAGTTTTATATAATGAAATTATGACAGAAAAAAATATATATAGGGAAATAATGACTTAATACTTTTAAGTTGTATTAAGTACAATTTTTGAGAGAAACAAACAGGTATATCTAAATATTGAAGAATGATTTATTAATTGCATTAATAAAAGCATTGAAATTATATTTTGAGCTTTACTTATATAACTTTATGAGTGACTTCTTTAAAATGTATCTTATTCATTTCTAATAGCTATTACTTGCAGATTTGTCAATCTATTTCCTTACTGGAGGCCCAGTGCATGAATTTGTGCATGGATGGGGTCTGGCCGGCCTTACCTGATAGAGGTTAATTGGGCCAAGCTGGCCAGGGGAAGGGGTTGTGGGAGGTTGGCTGGCCAGCCCTGCCCCCTGGTCGAACTACCAGTTAAACTTCCAGTCATTCAAACTCCTGGTTGAGGAGACAATTTGCATGTTAACTTGTTATTATATAGGATTGTTAAGCAATGCTTTTTGTTAATTTTAATTTTAAAAAACATTTTAATTTTCAATAATATTTTTCACATGAAATTACACAAATGTTAAGAAAGTTTTAAATATAAACTTTGCATACTCATAAAAATTCTATTTGGATATTTACTATAGTGATATTTTTTCTGCTCTCACAAAATTTTCATTAAAATATTTTAAAAGTGCAGCAAACATTTTAATTATACTTATTAAGACTATTGAAGCAATTTTTGCATAAAATTATTGTAAAATAGCTAACTGATAAACATTAGCACTAACCATTCATTAATTGTTTCCTTCTGATTGAATACTGACATTTCTACAAAGTTAAATGAAGTTGTTTATCTGTCTCTCAAATTTTCTCCAAAGGCTTTGATGTGGTAAAAAATTAGAATTATTATTTTTAGTTACCTGTAGTTTATTTATTTATTTATTTTTAAAATATATTTTACTGATTTTTTACAGAGAGGAAGGGAGCGGGATAGAGAGTTAAAAACATGTATGAGAGAGAAACATTTATCAGCTGCCCCCTGAACACTCTCTACTGGGGATGTCTCTGCAACCAAGGTACATGCCCTTGACCTGAATGGAACCTGGGATCCTTCAGGCCAAAGGCTGACGCTCTATCCACTGAACCAAGCCAATCATGTAATTTATTTTTAATCCCATAATTAGAGTAGTGGTTGGAAGGAGTATGTAATCATAAGACAAGGTCATGCATTATACCAACTTAGAGACATATAGGTATCTTCATATGATATGTATCTTCTTTGCATATAATATGTATTTGCTTTTCTCTTCAAACTTTTAACACATTTTATGCAATTAGCTCTGGACTATAGATGTGCAGTGTTTTTTGTTTTATTTTGGTATTAAATCAGTATTTAATGTTTACTTTCAATGTTTTGAATATAAACTAAGTAAAATATGCCATATTTTTATTTTCAGCAAATGGATTTTTATAATTATTTTTTATATTAAAACTTCTTAATAATTTATGGGTCATAGTATCTCTTGCAATTCTATGGAAAACTATTGATTATTTCCTCACCAATTAGCAGAAATACACATAGATACAATCCACTGCATGGTTTGTCAAGCTATCAATGCACACGGTACAGTAACTAATTCCTGAAAATCCTTAGAAATGAAGGTAAAGAAAGACCCTGATTTCATAGTCCAAAGTATCTTCAACTTAACTGTAGGCAAATTGTATTAACTATATAAGTTATAAGTAATATCTTTTCTTTATCATTATTTAGGGGAGATAGGTAACAGTATCTAAGTAGATTTAGCAATTTTAATTGATTTTGAATGTATTCCAAAGTAGGCATTGTTACATAATATTTTTGTGTTGACACATATTTAAATTATCATTATATTATACGTTCATATATGTATGAACATAAAAATAAATATGAACACTATATGTTCAATGATAATAGTTATTCTCCCATTTAAAGTAATCATGGTATTCATTCCCTAACAGATGCAGTGATTAACATATTAATAGGAAACAATGGAATTTTCCTGATGAAATCGTTTTTTCTTAAACGTGTTTTAGAAAACAAGTAAAGTGCAAAGTTTCACTAGGCCCCTCAAATAAAAATGATGTAAACCTGCGGAAGACAGTTTAATGGGTTTAAGCAGGAGGAAGGGGCTATATAATATAAAGATAGATGGTGTTGAATCTCATGGATAGATTCGGTTACTGACTGTACAGATCAATAATGGCAATCATGATGATGATTTACTGTTAGGGAAACATATTTTGGTGCTATCTAGGGCTGTCTGACAATTCATATTCAAAAGACAGATTGAATGCCCTGAAATGTTAACCTTGTCAGCTGATGATTTTAGTATTTTTTTTTTTGCAATGCACTAAAATAAAAAGCAAAAAAAAAAACCCTATTTTTAAAAAACCACTCAACTGAATAGAAATATTTATTTATATTAATTCTAACTGAAGATTTTTGTATGTTTCAAAATATGACACTAAGGTTAAATTTCATTTCCATCAGAAGCTCTAACATTAACAACCTTTATTCATTTAAATGCGAAGTCACTATAATTAGGAAATAAAATACTGTAGTTTCACCTCTATTTAGTACATTGCAAAGAGAAAAAAAAATAACATTGAAGGATTTTCATTACAGCAAAGTTACAAAATGGCATATTGTTTTATATTCAGGGAAGACCACAGAAGTAAATAAAGTAAGACATCACTGCATCTGTTAGGAAAACAACCGTTGACATCTTTGTTATAAGAAAAGGCTGCATTTTTGTTATGGAAATTGACAAAATGCAATTAATAAAAAATCAGTTTTACTTTTGAGAGTTGCTCATTCATCCTCAAAAATAAAAATATATTTTAAATTTTATTTCCTCCAGTTGTCAACTTTCTACATATTATTTAATTTTTGTATGGTTCTAAATATTATATAGGAATATTATAATGTTATATAAAATAAGGTAAGTACTATTTTTTAAAATATATTTTTTATTGATTTCAGAGAGGAAGAAAAAGGGAGATAGAGGAAGAAACATCAACGATGAGAGAGAATCATTGATTGTCTGCTTCCTGGATGCCCCCCAAAGGAGACTGAGCCCACAACCCTGGCATGTGCCCTGACCTGGAATCTAATGGTGACCTCCTAGCTCATAGGTTGACGCTCAACCATGGAACCATGCTGGCCAAGCAGGTAAATACTATTTTAAATAATCTTCATAGGATAATTCCTATTATATGACATGCAATAATTTTTTATTTCTCTATTGCTCTTCTCACAGAGTGATATACAGAGATATGAGTGTACATATCTACAAGGAAGGACTCCCATTTTCTTCTGAAAGGTACCGGCAGGGATGGATCTCTGCATCTCAGTCCAAAAAAAAAAAAAAAAAGTTCTGAAACATCTATCTTCAGCAAACCATTTCTTTGTCAGAGGCTTTGTTTCTGCCAATATAAAGAAGGGAAGCAAATGCAAATTCCAATGTCATCTCAGTGCTGCATCTTAAGTTGCAAGTAAAATACAAAGATGTTTACATCAGTGGCTGGAATCAACTTGATATTGTATTGTTCCTAGTAAACATACTGAATGAGTTACCGTGATAGATTACTTTATTATTGCTTTATGTTTTTTCATAGACATGCCAACAATTTTACTTTCTCGTGACATGAATATTGTTATACATTATCAATATTTTCAACAATATTCATTGCATGGAAGGACTCAGGTTTAGGATAAATGTATGCCCTCATTCCCTCACTTAAATCAGTTTTTGAGCCACCAAATATACATTTCATTAATGCTGTACACCATTTTTAAGACTATCCTTCACCATTTAGATGGTTTCTCTCTCTTGCCTATTAGATTTAGTGGTACAGTCAGTCATGATAATCATCCTTGCTTACACCCACAGATAACTTTTCCCTCTCTTAGTTTCACATACTCAGTTTGAAAAAAAAAAAAAGATTTCCTGATTCAATTCACCTCCCTGATTATTTCACGCCTGTTCTGCATGCAGTTGAATATGGCTGGAAAGTAATTTGCAAACAGATATACTAATTTTTCTTCATATTCTCTCTCTCTCTCTCTCTCTCTCTCTCTCTCTCTCTCTCTCTCTCTCTCTCTCTCTCTCTCGTTCTTTACCTCCCCAAAGCACTCCACTTACCACATGACATGTAATTTGTATGCAATGGCCACTATTTATTAGTGTCCTCCTTTTCTAGAATAAACATCCTTACAAGGACTGGGAACTTTGATGTCTCGTTCAAAGGTATGTGTGAACAGTCCAATATTTTAAGCACTAAAACAAAGTAGCAGACTATATGTTCTGTAAAATTTAGGTTCACATCTCCAGATTGTTCACATTGTATGGGTTTACCAAAATGGTTTTAGTTTGGATCTACCAAGATTGCCCAAATCACATGTCTTTTCATGCGTGTGTGGATCTATTCGTGTATCTGTTTTGCAGGTAAAATGTTGATTAACTTATTTTTCTCACTCCCACTATTCATCTTGGATTGATCTATTGCTACTAAAAACTCTCACAGAATAATTACCATCATCTCAGGAGAGGTTTTCTCCCTTTTGTTTTGACCTTGCTTCTGAGTCACATCCTTTTCCAGAGATGCATGGTTTCTAAGAGAGACAATAGCTCAAAGCATATGAAAGCATATACATTTACCAAGTTGTGGTTTTGCATTCAATCTAGTATTGCAGTTGTTCCAATTTCATTACATTTCTCAATACCAATACAATGTTTTTTCTCTTAAAAATTTATTATTTTCTGGGCTCAAAATAATTGGCTATTCACATAATTTGGCTCATAGTGCTCACTTTAGAGATGAGGAAACTGAGACCGAAAGATTAGTAAACTTGTCCAAGGTCACAAATAGGAAGTGCTTTGTACTTTGAAATGGGTTCCTGAGACTTTTATTTTCAGAAACTTAATATAAAGCATTTCATGCATGCAGGAAATTATACCTTCATGTCTCTTTTGGGAAAGGAAAAAATTACAGCTGAAAATATTTCTCATTCGGATAGCCTTGATTCTATTTGACATTTTAACTGTACCATCTTTATTTCATGTAATGAATGGATTAGGTAATTACATTACTCTATAGATTCTATTAGTATAGGCAGACATTAGAATTTGGGAAACCAATTTGGCTGGTAAATTAGAAGTTAGCTGAAATAGCCTGAGGAAAATACAAAATAGGATTTATTTTACATTAAGTTGGAGATGGCAAAATTAGAAGTATACCTTGTTCTTTGTACCAAAAAAAAAGAGACAAAAACACACAAAACTATCTCGTTCACATTATAATGTATGCTACTACATTTATACAAATTATTGCAGAATATCATATTTTTTTCCTGCTTGTTTCTTGATATTATGATTCTCTCCCATTAATGTAGTTAATAAAATGGTTGAGATTGCATAGTTGTTTCTCATATTCTCCTTTATCATCATACACCATAACTTGAGGATAGAAGGTAAATGAACTTCACCTTTTTTTCCCAGCTGAATATGCTCATTATATGGCCATAGAGTTGCCTGCTGTCTCTCTTGGCTCTATGTCCACATTTGTGAGGATTAGATATACTATATTTTTATAAAAACACTAATTATTTGATAAGCTCTTCATTTAAAAATGGAAACCAAGGCAAACAGAGGTGTGTGTCTTTGTTGTTGATGTTTTAAAATGCATAAATAATTCTAAATGAAAACTATCCTATCTAATAAAAGAGTAATATGCAAATTAACCATCACTCTGCAACAAAATGGCAGTGCCCATAGCCTCAAGATGGCAGCACCCAGTCCTCTCAGGCCCACCAGAGTCCACTAGACCCAGGGAGGGCTGCTGTTGAGAGGTGGCCGCATAATCGCCCTGGCAGAATGCTGGCCAGAGGCCCTCCAGACCCTTTAGAAAAAACAACAACAAATTCACTCCCCACAGAGTGATCCCCCTCCACACACACATAAACCTGCAGCCTCGGGTCTTAGCATGGGAGGCACCCACACCTCTATGGAGCAATCCACTCCCAGCAGCATCCTGGGGTGTCAGCCTCGAAAGCACCTACACCCCCATGGAGTGATCCCCCAAAACACTTATAGCCTCAGGGTCTCAGCCTCAGAAGCACCTGTGACTGGGCGAATGATCCTGCCCCACTGGCAGCCTAGGGGAGTCCACCTTGGAACTTACCTTGCCCGCAGCTGAGTGATTGGAGAACGAGAGATATCTGGGTGATGACGCTGCCCAGCAAACCTCTCCCATTGGGAGAAACTTCTGACCAGGTTAGGGAGGTAAATGGCTTTTGTTTAAAATCTTTAGAAACAGCAAAGGAAATGTCTGAGGTAGGGTTCCACATCGGAGGTAACTTACAACTAATTTCTGAGGCAAACGGGGACATCAGTTACATTACTGGAGAGAACCCTGAGGTCCTGGCTCTGCAAGGTTGGTGGCAGGTCCCCCCAACCCTGGTTCCTCTGCACCTTGGGCAGGGCTTGCACCCACCCAGGAAGGCCTTTCCCCTACAGTTTCACCCAGGCAGGGGGGTTTGTAGACAGGGATAAGAAGTGCCTACACACAAGTCCTGAAGGTGCCGGGGCCAGCAGAAATGACAAACAAACAGGGAAAAGAGCAAAACCAGAACACCATGGATCCCAACATAGATCATCTTTTCCTTCAGATGACGGTGTGTTTCCCTCTTCTTCATCTTCTGGAAGCAAGACAGATTCAAGTACTGAGTATTCTACCGACGGAAAAGTTAAGAGAAAGAGAGGACAAAAAAGGAATGAAAGGAGAAAAGAAAGGACAAAAGATAAAACATCAAGAAAAAGAAAGAGAAGGAAAAAGGAAGAAACAATTACACGATATCACGTTTCTAAGGACTTATGAAATTCCTGCTTAAGGAGTTTATTTTATGACACTTTTAGTTTGAGTTTGCATTTTTACTGGTTTGTCAAGACCAGGGCAGATACACTGTCCAATATGTGTGTTTTTTTTATTTAGTTTATTGATTTTTTTTACAGAGAGGAAGGGAAAGGGATAGAGAGGCTAGAAACATCTATGAGAGAGAAACATTGGTTGGCTGCCTCCTGCACACTCCCCACTGGATATGTGCACCCAACCAAAGTAAATGCCCTTGACTGGAATTGAACCTAGGACCCTTGAGTCTGCAGGCTGACGCTCTATCCACTGAACCAAACCAGTTACGGCTGTCTAATATGATAAAGAAAAAAACCCTATTTATTTAAGAGGCAATATGCAGGGGAGGGCATTTGGGGGTTACCACGTTGTCAGGGCAGTTGGGTATGATCGGGCTGGCAGGGGAGTGGTTAGGAGTGATCAGGCTGGCAGATAGAAGCAGTTAGGGGCAATCAGGCAGGCAGGTGAGCAGTTGGGAGCCAGCAGTCCTGGTTTGGGATCAGGCCTAAAAAGGCAGTCAGATATCCCCCGAGGGGTCCCAGATTGGAGAGGGTGCAGGTTGGGCTGAGGGACACCCCTCTTCTCTGATGCTTTCTCTTGACTCTATGTCCATATTTGTGAGGATTAGATATACTATATTTTTATAAAAAACACTAATCATTTGATAAGCCATTCATTTAAAAATGGAAACCAAGGCAAACAGAGGTGGGTGTCTTCTTTTAGATGTTTTAAATTACATGAATATTTCTAAATGAAAACTACCCTATATAAAAGCCTAATTAGCAAATCAACCAAACTGCAGAATGACTGTTGGAACGACCATCACTATGATGCTCACTGATCACCAGGTGGCATATGCTCAATGTAGGAGCTTCTCCCAGCCTACAGGCCCCAGGCCAGCCAAGGCAGGTGCCAGCATGGGTCCCTTTGCAGAGGGAACTGACCTTTGGTGGCAGCAGGCAGCAGGGCTGGCAAAGTGGCAATGCCAGGCCAGCCAAAGTGTCTGCCAGCAGGGGTCCCCCAATTGCCCCACTGATAACCCCATAGATTGGCCTTGATCGCTGGCCAGACCTAGGGACCCTATGTGTGCATGAATTTTGTGCACCAGGCCTCTAGTACTTCTGATAATAGTCATTGTTTTACAAGCTTATATGAGATAGAGCCCTAGTGCATAAAATTCATGCATGGGAGGTTTCCCTTAGCCCATCCTGCACCCTCTCCAAACCGAAACCCCTCAGGGGATGTCCAACTGCCAGTCTAAACCAGCAGTCAGACATCCCTCTCACAATCTGGAATCGCTGGCTCCTAACTGCTCACTTGCCTGCCTGCCTGATCACCCCTCACCACCTCTGCCTCTGGCCTGGTCAGCTGTAACTGCCTCCCACCCCTGTCGGCCTGGTTGCCCCACACAGCCTGCTGTTTGGTCATTTGGTCACTGTCCCCCTGCCAGCCTAGTCACCCACACAGCCTGCTGCTCAGTCTTGGAATGAAGGCATCCTGATCAATTTGCATATTACCCTTTTATTAGCATACATTACTAGGTGTACTGATTAATAATGTAGATTTTGTAATCAAAGAAAACGTGATAATTTTAAAAAGAAACATCGAAAGTGTTATACTCAAAGTAATGTCTGTTGCTAGCTACACATTTCCCCATTTTAAGGTAATTTGTGGATACCATCCCAATACTATAACTTTTCTTGTTTTGAGGCAAACCAATCAGAGACCTAATTTTCCACTTTTTTGTATGTTTTGAAGTGCTGCTCAGAAAGTGCGTGTGCCATCAATTGGAAGAAGTGTTAATCTGAAGGAGTAAGTCTGGTGAATACAGCAGGTGAGTTAATACTTCGCAGGCAAGATCTTTTAATGTATCTTTAATTGGCTTCAAAGTGTGTGATGGTGTGACACCCTGAAGCAAAACTATTTTGCTGTGTCTTCTGGAATATTCTGGCCATTTCACGATCAAAGCGTGGTTCAAATTGATGTATTTGTTGTTGGTATTGATCAGTATTAACTGGTTTTAGAAACTCATAATACACCACACCTTCCTGATGCCAGCAAACACAGAGCATTGTCTTTTTTCCTAAGTGATTTGGCCTTGCAGTTGATGTTAATGGTTGACCAGAATCCCATGATTCTGTGCATTTGGGATTCTTAAAATAAATCCATTTTTCATTGCCAGTCACAGTTGCATGCAAAAGACTTTCTTTCATGCTGTTGAAGCAATATTTTACTGATGACTTTTACGTTTTCCTTTTATCTTTCATTCAGTTGATGTGGCACATTTTTTCCTTCCTTTAAAATTTTTCTCATTGCTTGTAATGATCAGAAATTGTTTGCTGAGCAACGCTTAATCTTTTTGCAAGTTGTTTTTTAGTTTGACATGCCTTTTCATCCAATAATGCTTGTAATTGTTGGTTTTTAAACTTTTTCAATTGATTTGGACATTTTTTGTCTTTTATGTCAAAATCATCACTTTTAAACCAGTGTTCACAAGTATCTAATGCCCACCATAAGCTTCCCAAAGTATTCAGCAGCTCTTTTCTTCAAATAATGGATTAAAACTTCCTGCAAATGCTTTTTTTGGCTCAAAATTCTACATTTTTAAGTGTTAAAATATCTATGATATTAACAATTTCAGCAAAGTTGACATATGAATTTTTGACATTTATTGTCAATACAACAAAATAGCATACAAATCAAATTGCATATATATCAACATATGTTGATATGTTTTTTCCATTTATTGAAAAAAAAAGATGCATTATCATCCAGTACACCTAGTATCTTCTGTTCTTGGGAAAAGCTTTATAGTTCTATGACTTTGGTCTCTTTCTACGCCAAATGAAGGGAACATCATCAAATTTAAGCTTTGATATTTAAGCTCTGACGCCCATACAATGTCAGAGCTAGAAGGATTCATGTTTTAAAAATTACTGAGCTACTTTAGAATATATAAATTATATAACCAGAGTCTAAAATCCTCTAGAGTCTAACAATAGCTATTATTGAGTGAGCATTAACAATGCATTCCACTAATAACTCATTTTGTCCTCAAACCATCTACATTAAGCAACTGGGATTTAGAGTACTTGACTGCTGTGACATTGCTCAAGTTTGTAACCAGGAAGTCTGCATCCCGACCCCATGTCTTAATGGCTTGTGTTGATTGGTTTTAGACTAGGAACTATAATAGAGGCTAAATAATTAATATTTGCAAGCTCAATAGCATTTTCATAATTACTCTAATGTCTATTTTTATTCCAAGTCTTTTGTCTGAGTCTCACTCATGTTCAAAACAATTTTGGAAATAAAATGATGCTTAATGCCAATGGTTCAGAGAGATATTAAATATACATCTCTTTTAAATCGATACAAAAATCAAATAATTGTATTAGCATTGTATTCTGAGTAGTAGAATTCTTTAACAATCTTTAACACCTATTTTTTACTAGTTAAGCATGAAATGTTACAGATGAATTAACCAAGATAAAAAAACAACAACACAATTACTTATTATATAAGATGCTTAAAAGTCTTGTGTAGAAGTTATGTAAAAATTCATTTCAAAACATTGAACATTTGGTAATCTCAATAGATCATTTAACCTATTTACTTTAAGAAAGTGAAGAGTTGTATATTTTTTGGATTGCTTCAGGCACAGGGCTATTCAGAACAAATTTATTCATTACATCTTTTTCCAAAATCTGAAGTTCAGGGAAATAAGCCAATTCAGAATTTTCAAGAGAACCAAGGAGGCTAATAACAAGAACTCTCATATTAGTTAAATGAATTACTCAGATATAATCAATAGTGCCCGAAATTTCCAAATAACTTAGAACTTAGTATTCCAGGGTGTAAATGTATCCATTCTTTTTTATCTTCTCATCTACTGATGGATACTTGGGCTGTTTCCAGATCTTAATTATTGTAAATGGTGCTGCTATTGAAGAAAGGGGTCCATTCAGCAACAGACTGACAGATCTTCACAGGGAAGGGGGTAGGATGGGTGGAAAGAGATCAACCAGAGAGCTTATAGACATATATGCACAACTCATGGACACAGACAACAGTGCTGTAGGCCTGGGCTGGGCAGGGGTGGCGTGGAGGAGGTCAAAGGGAGGAGAAAAAGGGGACATTTGTAATATTTTCAACAAAAAAGATAAGTTTAAAATAAAAAAGAAAAAGGATTTTAACTGCAACTTAAGATCAATTGCCTAAGGATGCAGCTTCTAATCAGCTTACATCCAAGTGCAGGCCGGGGGGCCTTCCTGAGCCTGGAAAAGCTGATGGGGATTTTCCTTGCTTTTTCTCTGTCTCAGTCAAACAAGAAAATTAAGTCGCCAGCTTCTCCCTGGAAGGAGCTTGTCCACACATCTAGCCCTTCAGCTGCTAAAGCTGCCAACAGAGAAACGAGTCCCCACATTCAGCACATCTGAGAGCTCCCAGGTTTAGCATTCACAAGTCTCACAGGACTACAGGAAACAAAGAGGCGGGTTTGAAACAGGTGTGAGAGCACCTTCTGCAGCCACATAGACACGTCCCGCAGGCATGTAGTCCATGGGCATAGTATGCAACAGCAGCAGAATGCACATTATTCTCCAGCACACATGGAACATTCTCCACGATCACTCATCTGTTAGGCCACAAAACACATGTTTGCAATTTAAGAAGCTTGAACTTTCATCAAGTATCTTTTCCAACCAAAATAGTATGAGTCTTTAAATAAATAATAGGAAAAAAATGTTCCAAGAAAAAGAAGAAGAAAGGAATTGTCAGCTATAGAAAATGCAGCTGAGAGATAAGAGATCTGGATCTGTTTAATTTGTTAGCATTTGACCACAGTGTATTTGAAATGGCAATGTCATGTTCATTGTTGGGTATTATTTTTTTCTCCAGCAGAAGTCATGATTGGGAACAGGATGAGGAAGTGTAGGAGAAGGAAGAGTGATCTTACAGGAGACGGGCTTATGAGGGAGTAGCTGGTGGGAAGAAAACCACCCAGGTCTGAGTTATGGCAGTGGTAGTCATTCAAGCTATTGAATATAAGGTTTCTGCTGTGGAAAAAAAGTTAAGGGAGATATTTGGAAGCTGGCACATTCCATGTGATAACAAGGCTTCGGGTATAAAACGGATTTTGGATTCGGCTATAAAACAAAGGCCCCAGGATTGGACAAGCAACCCACATGGATGTGGTGTCCAGAATAACGAAAATGACATGAGCAAGTCTTTCAAGTGTGTGTCTATGTTCTCAGGGGATGAGCTGGGATGGAAATCTGACAACTAGCCATGTGTGTGTGTGCATGGGTGTCAATTTGCAATTATTGGTGCTACTCGCATGGACTGTGATATTAAATTCAAAGGGTGTCTTGGTAGTGATAACTGATTTATGCGTTTCCTTTGGCGAGGAATATTTAAGGTACAGTAGTCCCATCTTACATGTGGTTTTGCTGTATGTGGTTTCAGTTACCTGCAGTCAACTCAGGTCCAAAAGAGAAAACGAAGATTCCAGAAAGAAACAGTTCATCAGTTTTAAATTGCACACCGTATGGGCACAGTAATGGAATCTCATGCTGTCTCACTCCTTATATCCCTAGAGATGAATCATATCTCTGCCCAGGGCATCCACACTCTATGCAACCTCCTCTTGCTTATTAGATGGACTGTTGAGGCATCACAGTGCTTGTGTTCAAAAAAATCCTTATTTTACTGAATAATGTTCGCAAATGCATTCATATAACTTTTATTATAGTATCGCTACACATTTTCTGTTTCATTATTAGTTAGTAGTACAGTCTTACTGTGTCTAATCTATAAATTAAACTTAGTCATACATATGTATGGATGGGGAAAAAAAACACGAAAAAATAGGGTTTGATACCATCTGTGGTCTCAGCCATCTACTTGGAGTCTTAGCATGTATCTCCTGTGAATAAGGAGGGACTAGCATGCAACCCAGAATGCTGGAAATATTTACAGTGCTAATTCTTCTTTGTCTTAAAATTAGATGTAAAAACTTCCCTACTTGAGAAAGTGATGCACAATTAAAATTTTGCACAGCGCCGAGACCAGTTTGGCTCAGTGGATAGAGCGTCGGCCTGGGAATTAAAGGTCCCAGGTTCGATTCCCATCAAGGGCATGTACCTTGCTGGCAGGCACATCTCCACTGTGGGGCGTGCAGGAGGCGGCTGGTCAATGTCTCTCTCTCATCGATGTTTCTGACTTTCTATCTCCTCTCCCTTTCTCTCTGTAAAAAATCAATTAAAAATATATTTAAAAAAAAATTGCACAGCTCTTTAATGGCAATTTGCATTAGAAAGGAAAAATGGGGATAATCTAATTTGCTTGAGAATTATTATTTATTTATTTATTTTTTTAGTAACCACTGTCATTTCCATTTTGGAGTGAGGCTCCAAAACTAAAATTCGGTTACAACCTAGGTGACTTTGTTTAATGCATGGTTATAATTACACTGAATAATCAGTGGAGAAACAGAAAACTTCCAAGACTAATGAATAGAATACTCTATGGACTGAAGATAAAAATTGTCTAGCTTTTCTTTTTTACTTCTCTAAGCTTTTTGCAAAATTAATTCCTACCTTTCACCTGCAGGAGCTAAACGAAACCCATGGTACACTTTTTTTACTAAATAGGTTAGTTCTATACAAAACTCTGTTTCTTATGAGTTATATATTTGTGCTTTTGAGCCATCAGTTACCGCTATAGATTTTTTAAATAACTTTGCTCCAATACAGATGGCTTTTATGCTTCATCAATACAGAAATCCAGGTAAAAATATTATCTCATGGTGTTTTCTCTAAGAGAAATTAATTATTTCTGATCATATCCACTATCGTGTAATATTAAAATAAAAATTTTAAATTATCTGCTTTCATTTGTACTAAAGTCTCCCTAGGTAAACTATGATATTTGGTCCATTTTTAAAAAAATGCTTTCCAAGAACATAGAGAGAGGCCAAAATAATTTGTAGGTTTAAGCATTTATTCAAACTCCTTCATAAACTATATTTATCTCTGCACTAGCTCCAAGTGACACTTGCTGGTTCTTTGATATTTACTGAATAAGAGAAATTTAATGTATTGACTAATCTGAATATTTTATAAATCTCTGCATGATGATGATGGCTGCCACTGAAGGGTGGAACAAAGAACTAACCCAACTTATAGATGCAATGTTCACAGCATTTTGATCACAATGTCTTCAGAACAAAGATAATTTTTTTTATTTTATTTTGAAGTGTAGTTAGCAAGGATTCTGTAGTAGTATGGAATAGTAAATTTGAAACTGCTTTCTATGTATTTATTCCAAGACTGATGAATGAGAATATATATTGTGGATAAATGTGCCCAAGTGTTTCGCTGTTGGAAAAGGGGTGGTGGATAGAGTAGCTCATGGAGTGCCGAATTGGAATGGGAAGTATCTGCTTATTATAGCTAATTAGGAGACAATGTCTTTAGGTTTCTACCCAAAAAATAATAATTTATCTGATCTTCCCTTTTGAACACTGCTGTGAAAGTGCTGAATATTTCTGAATACATTCTAACTAGTGGAGCTCAGTTTTTCTTTTCTAGAATTTTACATTTTTCAGAGTTAAAAATAAGGTAAAAATTATATCAAACATTCATTAATAGGGACATTGGAAAAAGAAACTTCTTTAAGTTTGTGATCATTGTGAAAGTGACTTTTCTTCCCAATTTATTACAATCATCCTTGTAGACAGACAGCATGGATGCTGCTGAAGTCTGGTGTGGGAACTCCTTTCATGTCCCTTGTGGTTCAGGGTTCCCGGTTCAGGGTTCGGGTTCTGAAGGAGGCCGCACACAAATGGAAAAAGAGACCAGAAAAGTATTAATTTGGCGATATTGGGGGCCAGGCCAGGAGCCTTCCTCTAGTGAGAAGACTACTCTCTGCTCTGGCCTTGCTATCCCTTTTATTGAGACTTTGGGACACACCGCTAGTCTTTAGGCAGGAAATATCAATCACAAAAATACATAAGACAAACAGGTGGAGGCGGCTTCAGCTAAACAATGTTTCAACTAAACAGTGAGTGAGTAGCTCTGACCTTTCAGAGCAATTAAGGTTGACCAGCCTTCTGGTTTCCTGTCCACACCTTTCTACTAGAGAGACAATGGTTGATTTCTGGCAGTCTGGCTCTATGAGAATAATTTATCTGATCTTCCCCAATGCATAACATTCCTGCAAGGCCTTCCCTCACCCCTCCCCCATCTACCCCTACCTCCACTCCCGCTGCGGGCACTGGCTTCCCCTCAGCACCAGGGACCCGGGTTTCCCTTAGGCTGCTGGCAGGCACCCAGGACCCAGGCAGCTCCGGTTTCATCCATTGTCCGAAAGGACATCCAGTCTAATTAGCATATTACACTTTTATTATTATAGATTATAGTTGAGGTAAAATATTACATTGGTTTCAGGTAAATAACATAATGATTCGAGATTTGTATAAGTTACAAAGTGAGCATCTGAAGCCTTACTTTTGAGGGTTAATATTTAATCACCCTTCTTGCATTCCCCTTCTTCATTAGATCAATGATGTAAAACAAGCATGTCAAACTCACAGGCTAACATGGGCCAAATAACACATGCGGACCAGGGGCCTTGAGTTTGACATACTTGATATAAAAGGTTTAAAGACTTACATTTGTCATACTAGAAATATCTTGTGATTGCTTGTCAGGAAAACACCTTCCCTATTTATATTACTGAAGGAATTTTATTGAATTGATGAATAACTTTAGGAGATTTGATAAACCAAGTTAGGAAATAGACTGGGAAAAATGTAGGAAGGAGTAATTGGTAAACAGAATAAAACTCAATAAACAAAACATTAAGTCACATAAATCGCTTTTTGCCCTAGATTGAAAGTTGTATATATATAAGATTGTTCAAAATGCATATATGATGGATTTGAATCCTCGGTTTCATAGTTTACTAGGTACCATATTGGTGTATAATATCCATTGAATAATTTGAAATCAACTTTGCAGTAATATTTTATTGATTTCACATTCAATGTTCATATATTAGCCAGGTGATGTTCATTGTGGTACCGCCAGTCTAAAGCAGATGTCTGAACCCTGTTTTGGAACATTTAAAACATATCCTGTGAAGCACACATCAGCCTGAGTATTGCTGTTTATTTTGGCAATATGCTGACTTTCTCACAAACGCCTTGCTTAGTGCTATAACTGTAAAAAATTGCCCTAATGCTTTCTAAAAGCAGCTTTCTTTAAGAATCTGCCCCATTAACAACTATACTAGAACTTTTAGCTAATTAAACGACATTACAGATTTACTGAGTTACTAAGTCAGGAGATGTTAATTGATGTACTAAACTGAAAAAAAAAAAAAGTTGTGGCTTGTATGTTGTTTAAGCAAAGAACAGACAGACCCAGAGTCGCTTAAAGTCATAAAAACTAATTTCTGTAATTTGAAATGTTCAGTTTTATGTAGATTACAAATATACACACTAGCATATGCTCACTATCATTAGTTTTTAAATGAAATTGAAATTACAAGGAGAAAACATGACATGACTGTTCAAAGGGCTAATATTTTAAAAGGCTGACCATGGCGAGTGTTGAAGACATTGAAAAGAACTTGAATTCTTTCAAACAATCTGGTGTGTATAGAAAATGATACAAACACTTGACAGAAGTTTAGCAGGGTTTTTGTTGATGCTTTTTTTTTAAGTTAAGTGTAAATCAACCATTTAATAGCCATTCTACTGTTGGGCGGGGGGTGAGGGAGGGATGGAAATATAGGGTGTTGCTAAAAGTGCATAGATTCTTTGATTATAAAGTCAAGGTTTATTAACAAACAGTGAATTTTTAAAATTTAAAAGAATATACGAAACTGAATATACATTTTTTGTCAAAGCCTATTTTCAAATTGATGGCCGTTCTTGTCCAGGCATTGTTGATAATGTGAAGCAATGGAATCACAAATACCAAGAATCATTTCCTTTGGTATTTGGCAGCCTCAAATCATCATATGTTGCTGTTTTGTACTTTAAACTTTATCCATATATATAAAAGACTAATATGCTAAGTGTCTGAGCATTCAACCATTTGACCAGTCACTATGATGTGTACTAACCACAAGGGGAAGCCACTTTGACTGGTAGCTTAACTTGCTGCTGCAGTTTGGCTGACTGGGACTTGGCAAGATGGGTCCACCCTGGAGCCCTCTCACATCCCTCCCTGCCCCAATCATTCACTGGTATGTCGGAAACCAAACATTGTTCTCACTAAATGAATGTAAACAGAAAACCAGAAGGCTGGTCAACCTTGACTGCTCTGAAAGGTCAGAGCTAATTACTCACTGTTTAGATGAAAACATTGTTGGCTGAAGCAACCTCTACCTGTTTGTTTCATGTTAATTTCTGTTTTGTTATTTCCTGCCTAAAGGCTAGGGGTGTGTCCCTAAACCTTAATAAAAGGGAGAAAAAGGCCAGAGCAAGTGGCAGTCCTTTCCACTAGAGGAAGGCTCTGGCCTGGCCCCCCAATATTGCCAAATTAATGTTTTCTAGTCTCTCTTTTCGTTTGCGTGTGGCCTCCTTCAGAACCTGAACCCTGAACAGGGAACCCTGAACTACTCGGGACGTGGAAAGGGGCTCCCACACTGGTGCAGTCCTTTGGCCTGGCCTGCACCCTCTCTCAATTCAGGACCCTTCGGGGGATGTCAGGGAGCTGTTTTGGGCTCTATCCCCACAGGCCAGGGCAAGGGACCCCACCAGTGCATGAATCTGTATACTGGGTCTCTAGTCCTTTAAATATCCCCACTAGTGGTCCAGTGCATGAAATTCATGCATGGGGTGAGGGCCTCAGCTCAGCCTGCACCCTCTCCTCTTGGGAGATGTCCGATTGCCAGTTGGTCCCAATCTCATAGTCAGACATCCTCTTACAATCTGAGACTGCTGGCACCTAACCACTCACCTGCCTGTCTGTCTGACCACCCTTAACTGCCTCTGCCTGCCTGCCTGATTGCCCCTAACCCTTCTGCCTGACTACCTGATTACCCCTAACGCCCTCCCCTGCAGGCTTGATCTCACCCCCAACTTCCCACCTCTGCAGGCCAATTTGGTTCTTATTGGTCAGTTTCTATGCCAGTCACCTTCAAAAGCTCTACCTCCTAGGCAGCCATTGGTTTCTCACCATTGACTCAGATTTGATTCTGATTGGTCAGCTTTAATGCCATTCAGCATCAAAAACTCTGTCTCTTAGGCAGCCATTGCTTCTTCACGCTTCACACAGATTTGGTTTTGATTGGTCAGTTTTTATGCATTTCAGTTTCTCTGGGCCTATCAATGGGACCTGATCAGAAAGGCAGGGTTAATCAGCAGCCCTGAGGAGGCCAGGATAGTAGTGGAAGCGAGGCTGCTGGCCAGTCTGGGAGAGAAAGAGAGAGGCAAGTCCTGATCAAAAGTTGCCACAGAGGCAATGGATCAGTCCTTGCTTCTCTCTTCAAACCTCTGGACTTGATTCACAGGCCCTTCAGCAGTCAGTTTTGGGGCACCATGCCTGCAGCTGAAGCAGTCACCTTATAAAATATGAAGCAATGGAATAACAACTATGAAGAATCATTTTGTTTGGCATTTGTGCAGCCTCAAATCGTCATATGTTGCTGTTTTGTACTGTAACCCAGTGCTGACTGCAGAACTTACCTCTGGTTGGTCAAGCCTCACATCCTTACCAGACATTATGACCCAGGATTTTTACATATTAGGATAAAAATCTCAACCAGATACATTTTCTTTGTTGGCTTAGTCTGGCTTCACCTATTATTTCCAATCAGTTACATTTAAAAAGGAGTGAAAATTAAGTAAGTTATCAGCTGTTAAAGTGTGTATACATTTTTGGGACACAAGATGTTCCCTCAAAAATGTATATATACTCTGAATAATTATAAAGGTGGTGCTTGTACTTTAACTGTGTTTTAAAACTTCTAGTATCACTTCAGGATGGATTTCCTTTGTTCAAAGCTTAGTTTGGCTAAAAATAAGTAAATATCAATTGAGCTATCAGCTTTTAAAATGTGTATACATGTTTTTGGGACACCCTGTATATATCCACACAGAGACTTACACTTGGATTCATAGCAGACATATTTGTAATAGTCAAAAATCAATCTAAATGCCCATTATCAGATGAATAGATTAATTGCGGTATGCTGAGAAATTAGAGTGTTAGTAAGGAAAATGAGTGAACTGTTGATGTAATCAACACCATAGATCAACTTCAAATATATATATATATGAAACCAGTTATATAAAACTCAAGAAAATGAAAACTAATCTCTAGTGATAGAGAGTAGATCGGTGTTTGGAGATGGAAAGGTGGGCAGAGGTGAGAGTTAGTTAGGAAGGCATTGTAAGATGTCACGGCAAAAGTTGAAGGGGTGGGGGTGGAAATATGTCCACTATCTTGACTGTGCTGAGGGTTTCACAGGTGCATGCATCTGCAAAATATTAAATTTTGCACTTTCAATTTGTGCAATTGATTTTGTTTGTCAATTATGCCTCAAGAAAGGCCTTAAAAAGCACAACAAAACCCAAACACAATTAAATTGTCTCCCTTATCTCCAGCTCAGGCCTGCTGAAAGTGAGAACTTGCAATTTTAGAAATTAGAAGTCCTTCTGCTCCCTTCAATCCAATATTTTCCTTTCAGCATAAGATTTCTAGCTTTTTGAGGGCTGGTCTGAGAGAAGATATGGAGGGGAAGTAAAACTAGAGGTATTGAACAGATGTGAGAGTCTTTATGCTTCTGTGGTGCATGATCATGTGTCCTAGGTCCCTTCATCTCTAACTCTTTCACTGTAGATGATGTCACTCTTTCATCTGAACATTCCCTGCCCTTCTTTCTGCTTTCGCATCTGAAGATATGTTCTTCCCTTTCTTCTGAGGACTTCTCAGTTTTTGGCAGAAACCCTCAGGAACTGGAAATCTTTGAGAGGTCATCGGGATTCACACCACTTGGACTGCCCTCGGGAAAGAGTGCAGTTCAGCCCCAGCCCCAGTTCTGCTCCAGCCAGATCCCCCCGTTATCTTAGTCAGGCCTGGGTCAGACATCAGCTCCCTGGGTCTCCAATGGCAGGAGACACACACAAACTTTTCAAGGGAAACTGCACACCATGGACTTGGGAAGAGTGGGCTGTGTTCTCTACCTTTTGGAGAATGCAATTTTAGCACACATCTTTCCAATTACACCATCCTCACAAAATTCTACTGACGTATCTGACTCTTGTGTATGATAGATGGTGAATCTTTTAACTCAGTGGTCGGCAAACCGCAGCTTGCGAGCCACATGCGGCTCTGTGGCCCCTTGAGTGTGACTCTTCCACAAAACACCACGGCCTGGGTGAGTCTATTCTGAAGAAGTGGTGGTAGAAGAAGTTTAAGTTTTTAAAAAGTGGTTCTTAAAAGAAATTTCAATTGTTGTACTGTTGATATTTGGCTCTGCTGACAAATGAGTTTGTTAACCACTGTTCTAACTGGTTCTCAACCATCAATGATAAAGTGTCCCCTTGGAGTTGTATTTTACAAGTTGCTTTGCAATGCAACACCTATTAATTTTATGTCTCAGACAAAAGTGAATTAGGAAACCTTCCTTTAGCAACCTGTTACAGGTCTACTGAGCTGGGATATTTATGAATGTTTACTCTGTGTAAGACAATGTACCAGGTTCTGTAGAAAATAAAGAGATGATGATAAATATATCTATAAATACATTTAATAGAATCTAATCTGGAAAACAAGATCCATAGGTACATGAGTATAATTCAGATAAAACTTTTTAACCATAAAAGAGATACAAGTAAATCACAGTGGAAAAGTAAAGGATCCGGTATTCTTGTTTTGTAGAATTTGGGATAGTGCAGATAGCAGAAAAAGTCTACACATGCAAAAAATTATTAGAACTAGGGAGTATGATACTTCACAAGAAAAATAGCCCTTCATCACTGGTTATTTCCATTTAGTACAATAATTCAATTTTAAAACCTCAGACTGCATGACTTTGGTGCTATCCAAATATCTATTAGTATGTTTCTGAATATATTTAGAATGAACAAATTGAAAATTTATGTGCACATTAAATTCTAAAAATATAATAAATTACAGTTTCATTTACAGTTTATTAGTGAATAGATTACCTCCTATGCTTCCTGGCTACTTTCATATTGATCAGAGACTTAACAGTAAGAGAGAAATGATACTTACACTTCGCAATTGCCCTTAATAATGAGAGTTTCTATTCTGTGAACAACATAGCAATATCTGATTTTAATTAAAAATATGCTATGTCATGAAAAGTATACATTCTTGAGATGATCAAAAACAGAAAGATGAAGACAACATTATGGAATGAATCTTTTTTGATAAAAATGTATCCTGTCTTGATATGACTGTGTGAGGGTCATTATGAAATGGGAATATGTAAATTCAGGTTGGTGCCAGGTAATTTTGGGGGAGAATTTTGTTTTTTGTATAAATGATAAGCTTAGATAAGGGGTTGATAAGTAAGTAAATGATCTCCCAGCATACTCACCTTGAGCATGAGCAGAGTAAATAGTATATACTTGGGAAAAAGAAATTGGTGTGTGTATGTGCTTGCGTATACTCATGTGTATCTGTGGACATGCATTTTTTTTCACAATCTATTCAGGATAGCCCAGAATCACTAACAAGAAGAGAAACAAAAGCCACTCTGGACTCAACTTTCTCCTCTATTTCGGGGCATTTTGTAACTTCATTATATAACCCAGATGGACATTCAGGACCTCATATCTGACTACGGGTTCTCTCCCTCTTTTTCCTTTCTGCCAAAGGTTTCTATACAAAGCAGTTGCTCAAAGCGAGATCTCCTGCTTTGTCATATTTCCCTCTTTCTAAATAGCATTCACCCATTTCCTCTTTGCAGGCTAGACAAACAGTTCAGGTCCTGCCATAATTAGCAGGCTGTAGAGAAATTTTATTTTGAAAGTATTTAAAACACACCCATTTACTATTTTCACAACATTATTTACATGTTAATTAACCTACATATTCATCCTGATAACAAGAATGCATTGAGTGTCTGACAGCTAACACAAATGCCAGTGATTCACATAGTCTATGTTCTCCATGAGCTTACAGTAGGGCAGGGAAGAGAAATAATTTAAAAAAAGAGAATTAAAAAGAGTTTTATAAATGCTAGCATAGAGGGTCAAGAGAGAATTATGGGAGAAATGATCACGCATACATAATCTAGTAGAGCTAGCTCACCTGAATGCATAGGTATGAAAACAGGAACATTTTGCAAGTATCCAGAAGGGCTATGGCTTAATGTGATGGTAAACTGGGAGTATCTTCCCATAGAATGTAATGCAGTAATGCTACTGTAGGATGATTAATGTGCCAGTGGAAGACATATTGGATAAGATGGAGACAAAACAGATGACACTGTCAGAGTCTCAAAATTGTTGATAACCCAGCCGGTTTATCTCAGTGGTTGAACCTCAACCTATGAACGAGGAGTTTCACAGTTCAATTTCCGGTCAGGGCATATGGCCAGGTTGTGGGCTAGATCCCCAGCTGGGACCATGCAGGAGACAGCTAATCAAGATTCTTTCTCCTCATTGATGTTTCTATCTTTCTTTCCCTGCCCCTTCCTCTCTTTAAATAATATATATATATTTTAAAAATTGTTGATGTATGGATGAATTCAGAAGAGAACATCTTTTGTGTGGTGGGGATACTATAAGGTTTAGAGCAGTGGTTCTCAACCTTCCTAATGCCGTGACCCTTTAAGACAGCTCTTCATGTGGTGGTGACCCACAGCCATAAAATTATTTCCGTTGCTACTTCATAACTGTAATTTTGCTACTGTTATGAACTGTAATGTAAATATCTTATATGCAGGATGTATTTTCATTGTTACAAATTGAACATAATTAAAGCATAGGGATTAATCACAAAAACAATATGTAATTATATATTGTGAAATATTTATTTCTAATTACAAATAAATGAAATTTTGTCTTGAATCGTGGTATAGCATGGGTAACAGTCTTCATATGACAACAGTAAACTACATTGCTACACTTTGCTACACAGAGGAGTGGTCTGTTGGTTCCTAAGACCATGGGAAATAGGTGTTTTCCAATAGTCTTAGGCGACCCCTGTGAAAGGGTCGTTCAACCCCCAAAGGGGTTGCGACCCACAGGTTGAGAACTGCTGGTTTAGAGGGTAAACAAAAAATGGGCAACTGAAGATAGCATCCATGGCCATGGAAAAATCTTCAGTAAATGCCATAATAAAAACAATCTAATATGATACTGAGAAGTATTCAAATAGTTATAGGAGGGATACAAAGCAATCTCTCTGCTACTCTACATCAATCAGGCTTCTAGAATTGTGTTTAGTTTCAGACACTGAACTTTAAATAAATATTTTTAAAGTGTAAAAATGGGAGATTGTCAGGAATAGCAGCAAAGATAATTAGCCTCCTGGCAAATAGAAATTAAATGAATTAGATTTGTTTAGCTTAGAGAAAGGAAGGGAAAAGTTGATCTGATTAGAGGAATGAGTCATACATGGAGTAATTAAGAGGGAGATGCGATGTTCCATTTCCCCAGATGACTAAACAATAGGAAATGGACTTGAATACGGGAGTAATTTTATTTTCTAATATAAATTAAAAAAAAATCTTTAAAACCCAGTACGAATAGGCTACTGTGTAGCTTGCTGTGTTTGTGTGGGTTCCCACAGCACTGTCTTTGGAGTCCATTAGTGTCTGTCCATGCTGACTGGTGAGTGATGAAGTGAAGATGAAGAACCAGATGTGCTCATAGGTCTGAGATTTAAAAAAAGAAAAATTGCAATTGCCTCATAACTTGATTTCATAGATGAATTTAAAATAATGTGACTTTCTCAGTGTGCTCTTTTAAAGTCAATAGCCTCTCCATAAGATGTTATTTAAATTTGAGAGAAAAGGAAAATCCTATATAATAAAAGGGTAATTATGCAAATGGATCGAACTGAGGAGTGACCAGTGGTGGGGGGCAGGGCTAGTGAGTGGGTACCACCTGCCTGGCTAAGGCAGGTGCCAGCAGGCAGTGGGAGGGGTCAGCGATGGGGGGGTGCGGGGTAGAGAGGTCAGCAGCTCACCTCCAGCAGCATCCTCCAAACCTCCCACTGGACCTGCCTCCCACAGAGGGAGGCCCCAGGCGAGGGCGATTCAGGGCATGGCAGGCCGCTGGCTGGCTGTCACTGTCCCCTAGTCAGCTGCGGTTGCCTTCCACAAAGGTTTATCGGAGGCACTGGCCTTCCTAAGTTTATATTCGGTTCAAGCCCAGCATTTGTAAGATGGGGCAGTGGGGAGCAAGTGCCCTTCCTGCTGGACACAGGGATTGAGTGCCAGCCTCATGGGTGTCCCAGGTTGCCAGGACACGCCGCCATGCCCAAGGGTGGCAACATGGGGATGGGCCCTCTGAGAAGCGGGTTCTTCCTCCCTGTGCCACCGCTGGGCTGGGTGCCCTCCCTGCCTCCTCCTGCCTCAGGCCTGCACCTCTGACTGCAAAGCCACCAGTGGCCAGTGCGCAGCCCACGAACCCAAATGGAGAGCCACAAAGCTGGAAGTACACCCCCATAGCCTTCAGCTTGAGACTCCTCCTGTGCCCCCAGCTGCCCACTCCTCCTCACTGGCAGCCAATCAGCCTCTCCACCCTCCCTGGCCGGCCCTGCCTCCTGATTGCCCGCAGGGACCCTGACAGGAGAGAGGAGGGGGCTTGATTCCTCTAGGCTGACATCAGGACAGAAGATGTCTGAAGACCAACTATTGGCACAACATGCCCTGCAGCCCAAAGAAGCTGGCATCATCCACGAAATGTATCTGGAGACCAACGATTGGCACAACAGCACAACACAGTTCTGCAGCTGAAAGACAGTGGCGTTATCAACAGAAAATATCTGAAGACCAACTATTAGCACAACATCTCTCTGCTGCCGAAAGAAAGTGGCATCGTCAACAGAATACATTGGTACCTCGAGATACGAGTGCCCTAACATATGAGATTTTTGAGATACAAGCCGTCGAGTGAGCAATTTTTGCTTTGAAATACGAGCAACATTTGAGATACGAGTAATCACGTAGATCGGCCGGCTGCACGCGACCCACCAGTTTACCTCGACTCGAGTGTCTCATAGTTTCCCACGCATCAAGGTTATGGAACGAATTGAACTCATATCTCGAGGTACCACTGTGTGTCTGGAGAACAACTATTGGCACAACGTACCTCCGAAGCTGAAAGAAGCCGGCTCATTGAGAGAATAGGTCTGAAGAACAACCATGGACAAGGACTGCCAATCTGGTAGGAACTGCCTTCACAGTGAAATTTAAGTAAATGAGGATGTAATTCTTGAACATAATTGTGGTGGAATGACTATTACCTGTCAATTTTGCCTATCACTAAATTTCTCTGATGATAAACCATCTGATGGAAATGTACTCAATGCTGTAGCAAAGAGAGTTTGTCCAAAGGATGTACATTTTCTAGGATACCTGGCATTAAAAAAAAATAATAATGACAGCCAAAACCGGTTTGGCTCAGGGGATAGAGCATCAGCCTGTGGCCTGAAAGGTCCCAGGTTTGATTCTGGTCAAGGGCATGTACCTTGGTTGTGGGCACATCTCCAGTATGGGGCGTGCAGGAGGCAGCTGATCGATGTTTCTCTCTCATAGATGTTTCTAACTCTCTATCTCCTTTCCTCTCTGTAAAAAAATCAATTATATATATATATATATATATATGTATATATATATATATATATATATATATACATATATATATATATATATATATGTATGTATGTATAGATAGATAGATAGATAGATAAGTAATGACAAATGAAGATTCTGACATTAAAATTTTCATGGAAAATATTTGATTCATAAATTTTTATTTTGCTTTTGCTTCCATGGGTGCAAATATTATCTCACCATTAGGATATGGGGCTTAGAGCTTTAGAATACACAGACAAGTTTATTACCAAACTAGAACTGTACATCCTTCTGATGGTGTTTCTCAACTCTGTATTTTAGATACGGCCAAAGCGATGAATAAAAGATTAGCAACGCCAGAAAGCCAAGGTTGCTCAGAAAGATTCCTGATCAACATCGACAACCTCATGCATGAAAGAAATGAATTCACAACATCATACAAGATGCTACATGAGGTAGACAAGGAAGCCCAATGTGAAGCAGCAGCAAAAGGCCTTGCTCCCACAGAAGTAATAATGGCTATTAAATATGATCGTGATAGTGGTCCGGGTAGATATAAATCTCCCCATGTAACCGAAGTTGCTGTAATATTCAGAAACAAAGATGGAGAACCTCCTTTAGAAAGAGACCTGCTCATCCATTGTAAACCAGATCCCAATAATCCGAATGCCACCAAAATGAAACAGAAGTACCCTGTTCCCTCCATTAGATGCGATGACATATCCTATTCTTTTCCCACATGGTGAAAAAGGCTGGGGAACAGATATTGCATTAAGACTCAGAGACGACAGTGTAATCAACAATAATACTAGACAAAATGTAAGGACAGGAGTCACACAAATGCAGTATGATGGATTTGACCTCTCTGTTCGGGACATGTTCAATCCTATTTTAAATGCATAAAAATTAACATCAACAGTTAAAAAATACACAATATATTGTGGGTTCATATTAAAAAATGGAAGCCAATCAGATAAATTTCATTAAAGCAAAACAATCTGAGTTGAGCATTGCAAAACATACTGGTTTGATGGATTATCTCACATCTTTATCTGAAAATGACAATGTGCTGATTGGTAAAAGGATAATGCTTCCATCATCTTTTGAGGATAATTCCAGAAATATGCAGCAGCGATATCAAGATGCTATAGCAATTGTAACAAAGTGTGACAATCCTGATTTATTCATAACCATGATGTGTAACCCAAAATGGGCAGATATTGGAAGCAATTTAAAATGCTGGCAAAAAGTTGAAAACAGACCTGACTTGGTAGCCAGGGTTTTTAATATTAAGCTGAATGCTCTTTTAAGTAATATATGTAAATTCAATTTTTTGGGCAAAGTAATAGCTACAATTCATGTCACTGAGTTTCAGAAATGCGGATTGTCTCATGCTCACATATTATTAATGTTACATAGTGAATCCAAATTACAAATGGAAGATGACATTGACCATATAGTTAAGGCAGAAATTCCAGATGTAGACAAGTGTCCTCAACTTTTTTAAATTGCAAAATCAAATATGGTTCTTGGACCATGTGGGATACAAAATCAAAATAGTCCATATATATGGGAAATGGAAAATGATCAAAAGGATATACAAAAGAATTTCAAAATGCAATGGTTGGAAACATTGATGGACATCCCAAATACAAACGAAGATCTGGTAGCATCATGTCTATTGGAAATAAAGTTGTCGATAACACTTGGATTGTCCCTTATAACCCATATTGGTGCCTTAAATATAACTGTCATATAAACGTTGAAGTCTGTGCATCGATTAAAAATGTCAAATATTTATTTAAATACATCTACAAAGGGCATGATTGTGCAAATATTTATGTTTCTGAAAAAATATTATTAATCATGATGAAGTATAGGACTTCTGAGGCTGTTTGGAGACTTCTGCAATGCAAAAGCATTGACCAATTCATGCAATCACAACAGCTACTCATTTGCCAAATGATCAGAATTTGTATTTTTATACCGATGATTTTGCTGAAGTTATTGATAGGGCTAAAGGGCATAACTTGACTTTTATGGCATGGTTCTTATTGAATAAAGAAGATTCTGACTCCCATAATTATTATTATTGGGAGACTCCACAGCATTATATGTTTAATAATTCTTTGTGGAGAAAACGCCAAAAGGCGGGAATAAAGTATTAGGTAGACTGTTCGCTGTGAGCATTAGAGAACCAGAATGATATAACCTTAAACTTTTGTTTCTGCATGTAAAAGGTGCAATAAGTTTTGCTGATCTGTGAACTGTAGGAGGTGTAATTGATGATACATTTCATGAAGCTGCTAAACATAGAGGATTATTAATTGGCGATACTATCTGGAAAGATATGATTGACTATGCAATCATCCTTAATATGCCCAATCAACTATGGCAATTTTTTTGAATACATTTGCATGCTTGGATGTCCTTCTGCTGCAGACAAATTATGGGATGAGAATAAATCTCATTTTATTGAATATTTCTGTTGGAAATTACACCAAAGAGAAGGTGCCTGTGTGACCTGCGAAATGCATGCCCTTAATGAAATTCAAGGGGTAGTAACATTGCATGGAACAAAATGTTCACATTTTAAGCTTCCAGACTCTCCTTTATTAACAAATACAGCTCCATGTGATGAACTGTACGAGTGACAACAGGTAGAGCTTTTGATAAACTCTGAATGATGGACAGTTGGCAGCCTTTCAGACTATAACTTCAGCCATCGAAGATCAAACTGTACAACCCAAATGCTTTTTCATGAATGACACAAGCGGTAGTGGAAAAGCACATCTTTATAAAGTTTTATATTAGAAGTCACGGTGGTGCTGTTTTACCCACAGTGTCTACAGGAATAGCTGCAAATTTACCTCTCGGTGAAAGAACCTTTCATTCCCAATGTAATTACCGATTCCATGAAATGAAACATCAATCTCTAGACTCAATATAAAGAGTGAAGTTGCTAAAACCATTAAAAAGACCCAACTTCTCATTATTGATGAATGTACTGTGGCATCCAGTCATGCTATAAATGCCATGGATAGATTACAAGAGAAATTATGAACTGGAATGTTGCATTTGGTGGGAAAGTTCTCCTTCTCAGAGAGGATTTTTGACAGTGTCTCAGTATTGTGCCGCATGCTATGCGATTTTCCATGGTACAATTGAGTTTAAAGTACTGTAGTGTTTGGGGATGCTTCAGAAAGTTGTATCTTAAAACAAATATGAGATCAGAGGATTCTGCTTAGAGCAAGTAGTTTGTAAAACTTGGAGATGCCAACTTGATAGCAGTTTGCATTTAGGAATGGATATTATTGAAATCCACTGTGAAATGATTTGTAACGGATCTATTATTGAAACTACCTTTGGAAATAGTATATCTATGGGTAATATTAAAATATATATCTAAACATGCAATTCTTTGTCAAAACAAATAAGCATGTTCAAAAATTAAATGAAGAAATTTTGAATCTACTTGATGGAGCTTTTCACACCTATGTGAGTGATGATTCCATTGATTCAACGAATGATGCTGAAAAGGAAGATTTTCCCATCAAATTTCTTAATAGTAACACCTGTGGGAATGCCCTGTCATAAATTAAAATTGAAAGTAGGAACGATCATCATGCAACTGAGAAATCTTAATAGAAAATGGGATCTTTTTAATGGTACTAGATTTATTATCAAAAGATTGCAATCTAACCTAATCGAATCTACGGAAGGAGAAGTTGTTCTGATTCCAAGAATTGATTTGTCCCCGTCTGACACTGGCCTCCCATTTAAATTAATTTGAAGACAGTTTCCTGTGATGCCAGCATTTGTGATTACTATTAATAAAGCACAAGGACAAACTCTAGACAGAGTAGGAATATTTCTACCTGAACCGGTTTTCGGACACGATCACTTATATGTTGCTTTCTCTTGAGTTCGAAGAACATGCAATGTTGAAGTTGTAAATACTTCTTCACAAGGGAAATTAGTCAAGCGCTCTGAAATTGTTTTTACTCTTAATGAGGTATACAGGGAGATATTAGAATAAGTTTAATCAATTTATCAGTCATTGTTTTATTAATATTTTTACATAATGTTTTTATATCATGTTTTTTGTTGTTTTTATATGTTTTTGTTTTTATATCATGTCTGTTGTTGCTATAGCATGTTATTGTTGTTTATTTATTAATAAATTTAAATATATATATATATATATATTACTAATTTTCTTTCATCTCTGATACTTCTATTATAGAGAAAGGACAATTAGCAATATTAAAATATTTCTTCTAATTAATTCACTTTCAATGTGCATGAATTTTGTGTACCAGGAAACTAGAAAGTCTATTAATTTCTTGACTTTTTCATCTTACTACCAAAAACAAAACAAAACAAAACAAAAAAACATTCAAAATCCAGTCCTTAAAACTACATCATTAATCAAAAGTCTTCAGTACATTTTCTAGCAATTAGACAACTTATTTATAATTTTGCTTTTTATAAGTGATACTAGAGGCCGGGTGCATGAAATTTGTGCACTCGGTGGATGAGGGGGTCCCTCAGCCAGGCCTACATCCTTTTGCAGTCCGGGAACCCTCGGGGGATGTCCAATTGACAGCCTAGGCCCACTCCCCACAGGGAGTAGGCTAAAGCTGGCAGTCAGACACCCTTAGTGCTGCTGTGGACATGGGAGAGGCTCCTGCCACAGCCATTGTGCTTGCCAGCTGTGGGCCTGGCTCACGGCTTCTGATGACTGGTGCTCCCCCTGTGACAGAGCACTGACCACCAGGGGGCAGCTCCTGCATTGGTCATCTGCCCCCTGGTGGTCAGTGTGCATCATAGCGACTGGTCATTCCTCCATTTGGTCTATTTGCAAATTAGCCTTTTATTATATAGGATAGAAAAATCTGAATTTACTGAAATGAAAGTGCATATTTTTAGAACATGCTAGGATACCTGATTAATCATGTCTCTTTACAAGTACATTGACACTTCTAATACATAAGTTTCTAAAATTGTCTGTGATCACACTAGACACAAAATTGAAGGTCAATGTGAAGAGAATTAAGCTCCACATCAGATGGAGTATTAACAAATATGAGGATACAAGCAAGTTTCACCACAGGAATGGAAATGCATATTTTGATGAAGCTACTTGTAGACTGTGCAAAAAATCCTATTTCTTGGAGATCTTTAATCATATATATATATATATATATATATATATATATATATATATATTAAAATCTGAATTTATTGAAATGAAAGTGCATATTTTTAGAACATGCTATATATATGTAATTTTGTATAGATTTCAGAGAGGAAGGGAGAGGGAGAGAAAATTATCAGCTGCCTCTTGCATGCCCTCTACTGGGGATCAATCTTAAAGCCCAGCATTCACGTATGTGCCTTGAACCAAATAAAATGTGATCTCCTGGTTCAAAGGTCAAGCTCAATAACTGAGCAACACCAACTGGACAAGACTTTTTAACTTTTAAATTTGTAAAAGCCCAGTACATTAAACAGATCATATTTGTCTAGAAGTGAAAATCAAAATTTATAGGGTGCTCTGGAGAGGAGGCTGGGCTTTGAGTGTGCTGAGTATTAAACAATCAACACAGATAAAACCAGTATCATCTTTGTTTTTTAAAAATAAAATAGTTTTTGTCAGTGATGGCTGGTGTAAACCCAAAATTACAAATAGAGGAGATATTTTAATAGGGGGATTGAGAAATCTTATCATTTCACTTAAATGGAATGACAATGTACTGTAGATAAAAAAAAAAGAGGGTTATGAAAACAGAAGGTTTTGATGTAAAATTTAAAATTGACCCATTTAGTTGACATACTGAATGAGAGAGGTACCATGTTCTAATACCCAAAACAGCATTGTCTCTTCACTGAGAACTTCCTGTAATGGTTTAAACCATGTAAACCATCTGATTCATAGATAATGCAAACATTTTTACAGAAATGCAATTTGTGTCTCTAAGGTATTAAAAAATTTCACCCTGCTTACACGTTACTTCAATTGCTAAACTTCTCTTGAACATGATAAATATTAATGCTGGGACTGCTTTGAATGGGGTTTGCCATCAGTTAGCTTACTTTATTATCTGCACACTAAATTGAGGATGATTATGTTAAGAGCACTTCATCTTTTCATTATCTTACATTTATTTGACTACCCTACTTGACTACCTCGTATTTAATTGCAATGCTAATTGTGGCTGGGATTTGGAAATAGAACTATGTATATTTCTCTTCATTTGAAGCATTTGTTTTTAGATTAGCATTTTTTAAAAAATTCTTCGCTTTGATTTTATTTTTTCATGTTTGATTTTCATAGTAGAGGGGAAAAATTGAGTGGATGCAATAAAATTCTTCAAATGCTCTGGCAACTCCTTTCCCTCCTAAAGTTTTCTTACCCAACATCCCACAAGCATCAAAATAAAAATAACAGTACTCAAAAAATGTAAATAACTCTTTTACAACTGAGGAATTGAAATTATAATTTAAATATCATGTAGATTACCATGGTATAATAATTTTAGAAAAATTTTGGACTGTCTGTGCTTCCTGGACTTGTAAGTCTATTTCTTTCACCAAGCAGGGGAAGTTTTCTGTCATTATTTCTTCAAGTAAGTTTTCAATATCTTGCTCTCTCTCTTTATCTTGCATCCCTATAATGTGAATTTTGGTACACCTGAAGTTTTACCAGAGGCTCCTTACACTATCTTCATATTTCTGGAATCTTATTTCTTTTTGCTCTTTTGGTAGGATGCTTTTTGCTTCCTCATATTTCCAATCACTGATTCGATTCTCAGAATCCTCTACTATTTATTGAACCTCTATATGTTTTTGTTTATTTCAGTCAGTTTATGCTTAATTTCTATGCGGCCCTTTTCCATTTTTTTTTTTGGAGGTTTCTAGAAGATTCTTTAGTAACATTATAACCATAGTTTTGAATTTTATATCCAGCAGTTTGCTTTCTTCTATTCCTTTCAGTTGTGACATCGCCATGGCAACAAAGCAAGCATCCTGCCCTGTCACTCAGTGCCTGTGTATGCATATTAACCGCCATCTTTGTTGGCTTAATTTGCATACCATTACTGATTAGATAGTGGCATAGTGGAGATACAGTCTATTTACATGTTTGTATATTATTATGTAAGATGTTGAAGGGTATTATTTAAAAAATAAAACCTAAATATGAATGATTAGTATATGTAGAAATTTTTAAATATTCATCATATTTTTTATAAATTTAATATATATTGTACAAGGAATAATATTGTTAGTACTTTAGAGATACAACTTTATTTCTGAAATTTTTGTATTTTTTTAATTTTCAAGCACAACTGTAACATACTGATGTATGCATTTGTATTTAAAATATTTAATGTCTTAATGATATGAATTATTTATTATATAGTGAGTTTATGCTATATATACCAATTACTTATAGTTTTTAAGTTGTGGGCCAATATAAGTTCATTTATACATTCACAGCTGTCATTTTATTTTAAATTTGTTTAATTGCTGCCACAATCTATTACTTGTTTTTATGTTTGTTATTTTTGAAAGTCTTTTCTTCACATTGTACTTGGAGGTTTATTTTTATGTTCATCTAATGTGATGAATGAGCCTCACTTAACTATATGTTGTTAAACAAATTAGCTATAACATTAGCAAAATTCTCATTTTTTAAATACTGACCTTTTAGCATTAACACAATGATGTTCTAGTCCTGCATGGTGTCAAACAGATTTGTAATGGATTTTAAATATTTATCAAAGTAACCAAATGCTTGAATAAACAAATTCCATTAGTGGTTTTAGCGTTGTATGAACCCTATATATAGACTTTGAACTTTTCACATACAAAGACAATTATTGCCAAACCAATTTAGTTATGCACCTGTATTATAAAAATAGTTAACTTTATACTCCAAATATATATATAATTTGTTTATATTTTACATATTTTACTGCTATAAATATATACATGCATGTGTTTTTTTATTAGCCCCGCCTCTCTGACCAGGCGTGGAGATAGGCCTAGAGGTGCTGACTGGCATAGAAATCAACCAATCAGAACCTAATCTACAAAGGCAGAACATAAGGTGGGGGCTGAGGAGAGGTTTTAAGGGCAATAACTATTTGGTGTAAGGTGTAAGAAAACAGTTCACTTTTATAATGATAAGTTTTGCAATATAGTGCATAATGTTGGTTATCAGTCCAAATATAGGGATTATGTATTTTTATCTGCCAAGAGCATCTTCTCCTGATGAAAAAGGCTCCCAACTCCCTTTAAGCAATGCTATCCTATATAATCTATCTATACTAGTAAAAGGGTAATATTTTAATTACAAAGCCATGGTGAGGGGGCCAAGACAGAGGCAGTTAGGGGTGATCAGGCTGTCAGGGGAGGGCACTTGGGGGCAAGATCAGGCCTGCAGGGGAGGGCATTTGGGGGCAAGATCAGGCTGACAGGGGAGGGCAGTTAAGAACGATCCAGCAGGTAGAGTCAGTTAAGGGTGATCAGACTGGCAGGGGAGGGCATTGAAGGGCAATCAGACAGGCAGGCAAAGGGGTTAGGGGCAATCAGGAAGGCAGGCAGGTGAGTGGTTAGGAGCCAGGGGTCCCAGATTGCGAGAGGGATGTCCAACTGCCAGTTTAGGCCCTATCCCTGTTAAACCGGCAGACCAACATTCCCCAAGGGGTCCTTGATTGGAGATGATGCAGGGTGGGCTGCACCTCCCATGCACAAATTTTGTGTACCAGGTCACTAGTCTTTATATGAAAATCATCTGGAAAATACAGTCAGGATTGGCATACTGAGTTATTTTCTATAATTTTAACAGGGATTTTTATCATTTTGGCATTAGAGAAAGTCAAGATGGTAGATATTATCTGTGATAGCCATACTTTAAGTGGCTAACATAGGATATTCCATCAAAGAGATGTTCGAAGAGGAATATAAATGGGATATTCCAGTAAACTGTTACTTTATTAACAATAATACCTTAATTCTTTATTCTCTACAGAGCACTTGACAGTTTCTACAACATTTTACTTTGATTTTATTTGACCCTTACAACAAAAACTTGACCATTTCTATCTGTAATGGTGTCAAATGCTGAACGTATGGAAACTTCAGATTCTTCATCTGTAATACCAATGTAACAATGTATACCCTCCTGGGTTTTTATGAGAATAAAGGAGGAAGTTTATGTAAAGTTGAGCACTTTGCCTTATTTGAATAAGTACTTGATTGGTGGTACTTACTGTGGTTACAATAAAACATTTTCTATTTTTAAATAAATTTCTGCCCCAAAAGTCGCAAAATGAATAGTACTATTTTGATATATTAACTATTTTAGTGATTAAAGAACATGCTTTGGCATAAACTATTTCTCAGAAATTTATAAGTATTTCCATGTCTTTTGGTCAGGTAATTTAAAATCATACTATAGAATTATTATTTTTTAAATATTTATTACAGTTTTATTTATTTTTAATTTTTGTATGACAAAACTGAAATTAACCTCAGGACTCTTCTAGATTTGTCCTTTCCCTCAGGTGTAATTAATTAAGGACAAAAGTAAGTTCCCAAATAAAGTATCTTGTCATGTGTGCACTAGAAAGATAAAATATAAATAATGGGACACATCTAAAGGGCAAATTAAGATGATGAAAATGAATTCTAATATATAAAAAACTCAATAAATATTAACATTTAATCCCTCACCATAATTGTTTGGTTGATGAATTTAATACAATATCCATATCCCATCAGATTGTTTACTGATAGGAATTATCAAATTTATTCTAAAACTCATTTAGAAATCAAAAGAATTTGAAATGGTCTAAATAATACTGTATTTTCTTACTCTATAACAACTACACTATGAATTATCAAATAAAATTTCATTAATATTACATTTGTGTTTCAGGCCATGAGTGTTGAATGCATCAAACAAATTATTATAAGTAATATGTTGTTTACTTTGAGCTTTGAAATGAACTTGAAATAATGCCAGAAAAAAAATTATACAATTTTTTAAATTCCCATAATCTCTACTGTGATTAAAAGAAATACTTGGAGGCATTTCCACATCAAGGACTATTGAGGTTATCAGGCTATAATGTAGCCGTACTCTGTACCCTTTGCATCTGCCATTCTTCTCCAAGGACCCATCCACTTTCCTGATTGATATAGTAACTCAAATAGCTGCCCCAAATGTTTTGCTAATTCATATTCTTCTCCCTTTATCCATGGCTAAGGAAATACCAATTAAAGTACCTACAGTCCATATAAACTCTTAGCTAGTAGAATTCTGTAGCTCTGTTCTCCATCAGGTCAATAGCAAGAAAAGAATACTCAGGCCCTAGCCTGTTTTGCTCTGTGGATAGAGCATTGGCCTGCAGACTGAAGGGTCCCAGGTTCAATTCCAGCCAAAGGCACATACCTGGGTTGTGGGCTCAGTCCCCATTATGGAGTGTGCAGGAGGCAGGCAATTGATGATTGTCTCTCATCATTAATGTTTCCATCTCTCTCCTCTCCCTGCTTCTCTGAAATCAATACTTTTTTTTTAAAGAAAAGTATACCCAGCAAAGCCTGGTTATGGTTTGGTTACACACCTTTCACTTCGCCTCTGCAAACCTCCCAAAGGCTATTCACTGTCCTGAATTTCCCAACTGGAACTGCCAAGTTGCCAAAGATGAAACCTAGACATTATCTGTATTAGTTCTTTCTCTATGTCCACCAAGATTTGGGGTCGTTATCCATAAAAATCACTAAATTAATATTGATTGAAACAATGAATAAATATTTTATATCATACCATCCTGATATCTATACTTTCCATTTGGGCTTACATCTGCAATCCTCCTTGCTTAGTTGATATCAATTACTGTTTGTTTTTTTTTCCAGAGTGTGAGGTAACTTGTCTTAAAAGGTACCATCTTCTCACAAATTACATACTAACGTATTAAGTTGCTAACCAGCCCATCTAAAGTAATTTGGCAGTTTTCTCCTTGAGTAATAACTTTATATACGCTGTATAAGTTGGCAGGATTTAAGCATATATTTTCATTATTGGTCTTTTATATGCTTCATCACAGTGATTTTTAACTGGTGTGCCACATGGATTTTTAAAACATGTAATACCTGACTATTTAGTCAGAGACACTGACATATATATATATTTCCAGAGAGGAAGGGAGAGGGAGATAGAAACATCAATGAAGAGAGAGAATCATTGATCAGTTGCCTCCTGCACTCCCACTACTGGGAATTGAACCTGCAACCCAGGCATGTGCCCTTGACTGGAATCGAACTCAGGACTCTTCAGTCCACAAGCCAGTACTTTACCCACTGAGCCAAACCAGGTAGGGCTGACTTCTTTTTTCTTTGATTGTCAAATTAAAAAAACTGATACAGGCAACACAATAATAGCTGTCCAATGTGAATGAATAAAAAGTATACCTATTTTTGTGAGATCAGCAAAAAGTATATTTTTGGTATACTGCAGAATTTTAGTAATTCATTTATGTGTGCCATGAGATGTAAAAGGTTGGAAATTGCTTTTCTATCACATTGTGAAGATGACTTTAAAAACAATAACAAGACTGGACCATGATTGAATCTCTATTGGAGTGATATTAAGTTGCTCTGAGGACTAGCTTGAGACACTCTCCCCCCTGCAACAAGCCTCTCCCTCACATTCCTCCACATCATAGCTTGTATCTTAGGTCTCACAGAGGACTTTTAGTTTCCATCTTTTTAAAATACAATATTCATGCCCCATCATTTCTTTTACTACCTTTAAGTTTTAAAACACCATTTGTGATGTTAAATTAGAGTAAAACTTACCTGTTAGTTGATTTATTTTTGGTGTCACCACCAAAACATACATGACATGAACACCTGACCTCTTCTATCCTTCACCTCTATACTTATGACCTGACCTGAAATGGTCTGTCTTAGTTGGGCTTATATAACAAAACACCATGGATCAGAGCATCAAACCTCAGAGGTAAGGGAGGAGAGGATGAAGGTAGGGAGAGAGATCAACCAAAGGACTTGTATAAATGTATATAAGCCGAACCAATAGACAAAGACAACAGGGGGGTGAGGGTATGAGTGGGGGGAGGGTAGTGGAGAGATAAGGACACATATGTAATGCCTTAATCCATAAAGAAAAACAAGGTAAACAAAACAAAACGCCATGGATTGGAGAGTGGGAAGTTCAAGACCAAGATGCTAGCATGGTCATGTTCTAGTGAGAGCTCTTTTCTTAGTCTATAACCAGTGCCTTCCCACTGTGTCCTCACATGGTATAAGGGGTTCAGATATCTAAACAGCCTCTTCTTTAAGTACTAAACACCTCCCAAAGGTCCTATTCTCTTAATATCACCATCTTCAGCAGCTAAGATTTCAACATAGGAATTTTGGAGGGTCACAAACATTCAGCCCATACATGGTTCTACTTCCTTATGAGATGAAACCATCTTGTATTAAGTCACATGACTTCCAAGTTCAGAGAATGATAACAAAATGTGGTCATTTGACCAAAACTCTATTTGAAATTTTGACAATATGAATAAGAACAATTTTGAAAACTATAAAGCCAAACCTAGATCTTACCATTCTAATTTTTTTTCCTTAGATTAAATGAGAAAACTTCAACTTCAGTTTCTATAAGATCCCAGCATAAAAATAAGTGCATGGAGTGGGTGAGATGTAAGATGGTGGTAGTCAATGAAAACTGGTGAAATCACACCTGTTTATAGAAATAGCAGGTACTTCAGGAAGGAGTGCCTGGTTGCTAGGGACATACAAGGCTAAGTGCTATCATATCTTCCAATTTTTAGAAATAAGTTTTAAATCTGGATAGTAAGGCCTAATTTACTAAGGTTAATTCTAAACTTTTTAATTAATCCAAAAAACCATCTAAAGAGGACTGTGACCCACAGGTCATCATATTTTAGCGACAGAGCTTCGTATCCTCATCAGTCTAAGGTCCTTTTAGAATAATTTTTACTTAAATGCACATTATTTTGAGAAACATCGTAAGAACTGATATTTCAAATTCACTATCATAGTTATCATTGTAATAATTAAAAGGTATTAATTATATCCTTCATATAATTAATACTCTTTGGAAAATTTAACTCATTCCTTAGCACTTTTTCTCAGAAATTAGTGTGTTTTCATCTTACCAATACTGTGAATTAAGAAATGATGTTCTTTTGCATTAACTGCAGAGAAGCCATATTATTCAACTCAAGGAAATGGATAAGATGGAATGGGTTTTGAATGACTTTGATTTAAGGCATTGCTAAATTCTAAGGGAAATTGATATATATTTGAAATAAAACTCCAAGATGGCAATTTCATTCTTTTAGCAGTCCTCTTTAAAATGTACAAATCTACATGTATAATGGGTGGAATACAATTCTGAAGTATAAGCATTGCCTCTTTGTTCATATTCCATGCTAATAGTACCTAGAAAACTACCTGGAATATATGTACTCAATAAATACTTTTTAAAATGAGTTAATCAACCCATTACATTCTAAATTGGATGCCTACAGAGTTTAAAAGCTAACAAAGTATCTTACATGATGTAGTCATCTAATAAAAAGCCATTTGAATTTTTCACCTGTGCCTTGATTCTTATATTACAAAGCATGAAATTGAGACTTAAAGAAGTTACAAGTTCTGCTGATTGTCACACACTTAGAATAATAATGTACCTCACAAAATTCTGTGCTATTTCCATTATTCCATAATTTTCAAATGACTTTAAATTACAAACCTTAGATGATTGTGGAAGTGATTAATAGTTTATTATATCTGTTCAAATTATTATTTCTAAACATAAAGAAAAGAAAACATCTCAGAATATTTTTTTCTTAAAAAGCAATTACATTAAACAAATTAATAAAGAAATAATCAGTAGCTTGGAAGTTAAGATTCATGGTAGTAATAAGGTATACAAATAGCAAACACTGTTATTACTGTACATTTAATTTTTCAGCAACTCTTGTATTTTTAATAAGTTTATCAATATTTTTAATTTATAAAATATTATTGTGCTACTTACACATTTCTGGTGCCTATTATGTTTATAAAATTTCTATTAACAAACAATAGACTTAATATAATTGTATTATTTTAATTTCTATGTTTCTAATATGAATACCTACCGCCAAATTCTAATTAAGATTATGAGAAAGGTCTTGAACTAGAATTACAGGTATTAACAGTTGCTTTGTAGCAAATGCCAACATTTTAGAGAACCTATTTGGAGAGAGGAATTAAAATAAAATTAGTTACTCCTAAATTTCTAGTGTATTGTAATGTAGACAGAAATCATGAAGCTTTAGAGATATGAAAGCTTTTTGGTTAAAAATCTAGAGTGGATTGCTCACCTTCTATTTCAATATTAACTAATGTTGTTTGATCCTAATAAGATTAGCATTTCATTCAAAAGAATACCTGGCCTTTTCAATCTTATTAAAGTTTAAAAATAAGTTGTTAATTGTCCTATGATGGCCACTATTTTGGCCAGGAACCATTCAAAGTGAGCCAACTAACTTAAACTTTATTTTTTAAATATCTCCTTAGTAGGTATTATTGCATATATTTCACCAACGAGTAAAGCAAGATCCAAAGCATTTAACAATTAATCAAATCTAGGAGGTAGAACCAGGATTCTGTACAGGGTTTTCCTGACTTGAAATACAGGGTTTTCCTGACTTGAAATTCATACTCTTCACAATTTCCTCAGAGTTAGTCCATTTGAGCCTTTGGGGTTCAGAACTACCAAAGAAATTCCTAATATCCCCAAATTCATGCAGGTTAACAAAGAAACCAAATTCTATAAGTTAGGATAAGTTTGAAATCAATTACATTGCTTCTCTTTATGATGAAAGGACTAAATAATGTATCCCCAACCCAATTCATACATTGAAGCCCTAACTCCTAATGTGGTGTTATTTGGAGCTCATTAGGTTTTGATGTCAATCTTTTGAACACTTATGAAAGGTTTAGGGTTTTTATGAGATTAGGAGGAGACTCAGCTCTCTGTGAAGAAAATGTAAGAAGGCGACCATCTAAAAGACAAAAATAAGGCTCTAACCAAGAGCCAAATCTACTGGCACTTGGACTTCCTAGCCTCCAAGACTGTAGGAAGTAAATACCAGATGCATAAGCCAACCAAAGAACCTATGGCATGTGGTTACAGCAGCCCAAGATGATTGAGACAGGAATCTGTTTAAACTATTGATCTATTGGGTTCCATCTCCTCTATCCCTCAAAGTGCTCCATTGTCAGCATATTACAATGCATCACTTGCCCTAGCTTTTCTGACAAGAATTAATGTCTCATTTTTCCTTATTTCTATCACATAAAAGTCCCTAGCACATAATATATGTTAGTAAATATTGTCATTTGTTCCTATGATTCTTCATCTCGCAACTTGCAATTATTTTTATTCATTCCCCAGATATCTATAATTGATTTGTTTTTACTCTCTACTTCCATTCTGTCAGGAATTATAGTTTTTAAGACAAACACATTCTTGTGTTAGTGTGCATTTCAATGTCAGGAAACTTTCAGATTGATAGCACGGGGGTTAAGTGCTCTGTTCAAGGCAAACTGACAGAATTACTGTCCTCCTGGGTCTCTGTTGCATCATTATCATTCATATGTCCCTGTAGGCTCCCTAGGGAAACTTCCATTGAACCTGGAGTAAGTTGATCTTAAAGTGTACACATACTTAATATTATTTTTTTGAGTTCAAGTGAAATTAAAACTTTAATTAAACAAATTTTATAGTAACCAGTATAATAGCAAGTGGAATGCTAAATATTAATTTTTATGACAATAATTTGAATGGTTCCTAATCCTCTTATTTTTCACACCTGTGTTAATAAGATAATGTCCCTGACTGTCATTGAGACTATTAAACAGTGATCTAACAAATTTTATATACTAATAAGGCTTTTAGATAAAGTATGCTCTGTAACTTTGTTACTTCATTGAAATAGCAACCCATGTTAGGTTTAAGCCCCTGCTATTATTTTGGAAAATAAAAACAAAAAATAAACAAACAGAATATATGATTCTTGATCTTAAGAACTCATGTTATATCACAAAATTTCAGCACAATTTATAGAATAGTGATACAAGTTGGATAAAACAACTAATTTATCCTATGTGCCAAATAATCTTTTAATGCAGTAATAGAATTTGGGCTTAAGTGCAAGTCTTGTCATTGGAGTATTAAATATTTAAGAACTATATATTCAGTTCACATTCTTAAATCCATGGAGTGCTACATCATAGTCAATGTGATTGCTTTAAAATGTATACTGTACTTTAATTTGTAAGATGAACATAATCTATTTAATTATTCACTTTTCTCATTCCCTATAACTTCTAGAATTTACATGGGGAAGCAAATTGGCAATTTTTCATGAAATGTCTAGTAAATT
Source organism: Lasiurus borealis (assembly GCA_004026805.1). NCBI lineage: Eukaryota > Metazoa > Chordata > Mammalia > Chiroptera > Vespertilionidae > Lasiurus > Lasiurus borealis. Next base: position 72,246 of record PVJN01003385.1, read on the forward strand.
CAGAAGAGAATGACTGAGCACAGGGTGTGAGGTGTGTGTGTGTGTGTGTGTTAAAAATTCAGAAAAGCAGATTATTCTTATGAGTTCAAAAATTATAAAAAAATATCACTATAAAATAATTTTATAAAACCCTTACCACTTGTATTTGTTCCAAACATTAACATACCAACTTCAACTTTATTCATCAAGTTACTTTTAAATATGTCATTTCATAATTAGGGAACTTGACTTCCTATATTTAAAACAAGTTAAAATATTTTATAAGAATAGTTTTTTTCAAAACACACTTCCCTTGAAAGGCAAAACAGGACTAATAAGTTTTACTTACTCGGATGAATGTATTGCTTACCATAATTCAATCAATTGAATTCATTTAGAAAAGAAACATTCATTCAAAAAGAGTAAACAGCTTATTTTACATTAAATAGTCACAAAAGTCACCACATTGGTTTACAAAGAAAAATTGGTTGAAAAGGCAAACAGAAATCATCTTTACCAACAATTTCTGAAATTTTCATTGTAATGTTGCAAAGGTTTTTGTGAAATAACTTTTTAAAATAGGATAAATGCGTATCTTCCCTGGGGGTTAGGTAGTACAAGGCAGTGTTATACAGAGAAAATGTATTGGCCTTTTAGTGGTAGTAATGGGCTCTATATACCTGAGAAATGCAGCTGTAAAATACTAAAAGCAAATTGAACTAAAGAAATTTCTCCCCACTACCTATACTGAGCAAGTTGGAAGCAGATTCAATTGCTGTTTGAATCATTTACAACTGGCGATTGTCATGATGTAACGTGTCACTTGCAATTACAGTCAGCTCTTTTCGTTAGGTTTTCAGACTTAATTTCAGAAAATGAATTCATATTTTAAGCTCAGAGTACCTGGCCTATGACTAAGGCATGCATCAATAAAGACAATTGGACTGTTTGATGAGAGGGACATGCTTCCGGATTTAGTTGGCATTTTGAGACTATGGGTGCTAATTGCTAAATGGCTTGGCTGGTTTGACTGACAATGCTTCCATGTGTATGTAAATTCCTGTTTCAGCTATGTATATCTCACAGCGTATTAAAATGTGAGTTTTCCAAGTTGTTTCAGAGCTTTAAAATATAGAAATTTACAGAGTAACTTAGAAGTGTTTTTAGGAACATAGTTGAAGAACAAAGGTGCCAAACTGTTAAATGTATTCACTCATAAATTTGTGCGGACATCATATACAAATTTTGCATCAAAAAGTTGAAGTAGAGATTGAGAGGAAAAAAAATGGCAGCAGAATAGACAGACGAATCCCAAGCCTTGTCCTGGAGCAGATAGAAAGAACAGCGGAGGGTCACCCTAAGAGACTGCAGGGGAAAGTTGTTTTTCTGGAACCTGGAGATCAGAGCAGAGAATAACCAACAGAGAACCAGCTCTGGGGCAACCCACTCCCACAAACAGGTATTGAGTGCCACAGGGAAAGCAGGATCTAAGCACTGGCTAGAGAGGACCTATAGACCCAAAGGTCAATCCAGAAACACTGCCATTCAGGGGTTGAATCACAAATTGACTCCTGTGCAACACAAATAAAGGAATACAAAAAACTAAGACACACTGCCTGCTTAAAAATCAAGACTGGCTTACAACACTGAGGAGCAGTTGAACACAGGAAACTGTAATACTGTCCTGACCAAGAAAAGGGAATGCCAAACAGAGCAGTAGAGGAAGTGAATGACTTTCATTACAGCACATTTTATTTTTATTTTTTTAATCTATTACTTAAGAAACTAATTTTTCCTCAATTGATTGTACCTTTTTAATTATTATATTTTCAATCAGTATTATTATTACTATTATTACTTTTATTTTCAATCAGTATTATTACTACTTCTTTTTAAAAAATCATATTATTTTCTCTTTATTTAACTTTGGGATTAGTGTTCTCCATTTTATTTTCATTATTACCTTTAGCATCATTTTACTCTCTCAGTTTTACCTTTATGCCATCTTCTCTTCCTAACTTTTCCCCTTTTGTTGTTCTGTTTCTCTTACCTTTTTCCTGCTTTAGATTTTCCCTGTTCTTTCTTTTTACCCCATTAAAATTTCACCCTACTTATATATCTAATTTCCAATCATCTGCTCCAAGTCCATACACACCTCTCCTCTGTCTTCACTATCCAAAAAAATTTTTTCTCTCTGCCCTTTTGTTGTTTGCTTGATTGTTGATTATATCAATTTTTATGCTTCTTTGTGAGATTGTTTTGCTTATTCTTTTTGTTTGTTTCTTTTGTTTTATTTGTTTTTTTTTGTTTTTGTTTTTGTTTTTTTTTGCTTCTGTTTCCCTTGCCTCACTTGATATTAGTTGTTTGTAGTTTCTATTCATCTCCTGGTAATTGTTGTTGGCATTTGTTAGGATTAGTGGTGGTTCTATTGGAGTTTCCTCCCCATATATATAGCTTGTTCCCCTCTTCTTTTGCATTACCTTTCTTTTCTCTCTTACTTTTATTCCTTTTCCCAATTTCATGTTTGCACTCCTTTCTTTTTTTTCCTCTTCTTCTTTCTCTCTTATCCTTTAATTTGCCTTTCTCTGGTGGTCACCTTTATTTGGGGTTATTAATATAATGAATACATTTACGTTCAGTGTCTTGTGCATTGTAACTGATTGTGTTGTATTTTGTGCCTTTAACTCAACTCAGGAGAGAAAGAGAGACACATAACCAGACACACGGAGAAGAGAGACCATGGGGAGACAAAGAAACAGCCTGCATATGAAAGAAAAGGAAGTAATCAAAGTGGAGGCAAGCAACCTGCCAGAGAAAGAATTCAGAGAAATGGTCATAAGATGACTGAAAAGAATGAAAGACAAATTCAACAATATGAGTAATAACCAAGAGGAAATAAAGAAGAACTAAGGAGAAATAAAAAAAAAACACACGACATCACTGCTGTAAAGAACTCAATAGAAAGCATCAAAAGTAGACTAGAAGAAGCAGAAGACTGCTTCAGTGAGCTATAAGACAAGGTAGGAAAAAATACCCAAGTAGAGCAGCTTCTAGGGGGAAAAAAAGCAACAGGAGAGCCTAAGGGAACTTTGGGACAACAAGAAAAAAAACAACACGCACATAAGATGGATGCCAGAAGGAGAGGAAACTGAGCAAGAAATAGAAAACCTGTTTGAATAAATAATGACAGGAAACTACCCTCATGTAGGGGAAAAAAAGCCCATACAAATTCAAGAAGCTCACAAAGTCCCAAGCAAAATGAACCCCAAAAGACTGACACCAAGGCACATTATAATTAAATTGATAAACATCAACAACAAAGTAAGAATTTTAAAAGTGGCCAGAGAGAGGCAGAAAGCTACCTACAAAGGAACCCCCATCAAACTAGCAACTGATTTCTCAACAGAAACTCATCACGCCAGAAGGAAATGGAATGAAATATACAAAATCATGCAAAGGAAGGGTTTGAATCCAAGAATACTGTACCCAGTAAGGCTAGCAATCAAAATTGAAGGTGGAATCAGGAGCTTCACAGACAAAAAAGGACTAAGGGAATTTATTACCACCAAACCAGCAATGGAAGAAATGCTAAAGGGACTGCTGTACAAATACATATTAGGAGACACATTGATAATTAGAATATTATGTGTAATTGATAATTAGTATAATAGTGTGTTTTGAACTATATAATCAAGAAGAGAATATTAAACTATATCTAAATACTTGAGTATATATTGTATACAATTATATCTAATTACTTGAATAAGAGTAATTTTAAAGCCTTAAAAGGATAAAACTGGAAAACAAGAGGGTCCAAAAAGTAAAAAAATAAAAATAAAAAATTGAATAATATAAAACAGATATAGCTTGGAAGTTGTTTCCCACAAAGAAGATTGGAGTATAAACAAAAGTCCAAATGTATGAAAAAGGGGTATTCGAGGGAATACATATTCTTTGTTATTCAGAATACATTGCACAGGAAAAAGTTAAAATTTAAGAAGTAATATTATTAAAATGTTAGAAATTATCTTGAGGTGTTTTTATTTCATTAGGTATTGTAATTCTTGAATGATTTTCATTGAGGTACTAAAGTGAATGTAACAAGGTGTGATGGTTCATTTTATGCATCAGCTTGACTGACCCACAGGATGCTCTCATTAAGTCTTATTTCTGCATGTGTCAGGAAAGGTGTTTCCAGATGAGATCAGTATTTTTATTGGTGGATTCAGTCAAGATTACCTTCTCCAATGTGGGTAGATAGGCCCCATCAAATGGCGCACACAACAAACAGTGGAGGAAAGAGGAACTTGCCTCTTTGGTATCCTGCTTTTTCGCTGGAGCCGGGGCAATGCTCTCTGGGGACCGGAATTACACCATCTGCTCCTGTGACTCTCAGGCCTTTGACCCCGGAGGATTCACACCACTGGCTCTCTCCTGGGTCCCCAGATCACACAGCAGATCAGGAGCCTTCTCAGCCTCCATAATCATGTAAGACAATTCTTCAGTAAATTTCTTCATATACATATTAGTTGTATTTCATGATATTTTGGAAAGATTTATCTCTTTTTTTCAAATATATTTTTACTGACTTCAGAAAGGGGAAGGAGAGAGACATAGAAACATCAATGATGATAGATAATCATTGATCAGCTGCCTCCCGCACACCCCACACTGGGGATCAAGTCTGCAATCTGGTCATGTGCAACCTCCTGGCTCATAGGTCAATGCTCAACCATTGAGACACAGTGGTCAGGCTCTTCATCTCTTACAGGCAAGATGACACAAAAGAGAGAGAAAAGGGTGGAAAAACTAGTTTGTCCCTAAAAGCTCCTGGATACAAATGAAGAGAGTGGCAATAAGGATAGAAGAAGAGGATATTAAGAAGCAATTTTGGAGATGTGATCTGTAGAACTGGGATCTCACTGTGTAAGGTCAATGATGAGGAATCCGGAATAAAGGCGAATGACAAGTTTCAGTCCTGCTTCAGAGAGAAGAGGCAGGTCACTGACAGAACTTAAGAAATAAAAATATGAATATATAATTTAGTTTTGGAAATAGAGGTATAAATTAGTCAATATTGGAGTATGTAGGTGTCTATGTCATAAAACAATGAGGGGAGGAAAATATTTCATGTATGTGTTTGAGAGTCAGGAGCACAGGGGAGGGGAAAGCTGAAACTGGGGAAGGGGATGAGATTCTTAAGAGCCTGAAGAGGATGCATTAGGATATGTTTTCCCTCCTTTCCCTTTAAGGCTGTGACATTGTCAGCACTCTAGCCAAAAATCTGCTTGATTTTGAACTTTATTTCACCTGTCTGCGTCATTCTTTCCTTTTAGCACCGCTAGGCAAGTTGCTAAAAGCAGACATCTCCCGTGCTGATAAATATGACACAACTGCTCCGTGCCCCCCAATATTCATGCTGTCCTTCATTCCAATCAGGGAACTTGCTTTACCTGTGGCTTTAATAAGTTCCTCCCTTTTTCCCCCAAAAAAACAAATTTTTATAACTTCCATTTCAGCTCTTGTTGTCTTGTAATATAGGTTGTACCGATGCGATCAAGACAGCACTCACTGGGGAGCTCTTTAATGGGAGCTCAACTGCCCAGCTGGCATGGCTCTCGGTGGTTGAGTGTTGACCTATGAACCTGGAGGGTGCAGTTTGATTCCCGGTCTGGGCACATGCCCGGGTTGTGGCTTAGTCCCCAGTGTGGGATGTGCAGGAGGCATACAATCCATGATTATCTCTTATCATTGATGTTTCCCTCTCTGTATCCCTCTCCCTTCCTCTCTGAAATCAATAGAAAACTGTGATATTATAGCAGGAAGATTAAGGAGAGGTGGGATAGATAAGAGATCAATCAAAGGATTTGTATGCATGCATATAAGCATAACCAATGAACACAGACACTGGGGGATTGGGGTATGCCTGGGAGGGAGGGGGGCAATGGGGAGATATGTATACATGTAACACAATAAAAAAAAAGAAAAAGAAAAAATCTTACATAATAAAACCCTAATATGCAAATCGACCGCACAAGGAAAGCACCAGTGCAATGGCCAGTTGCTATGATGTGCACTGACCACCAGGGGGCAGATGCTCAACTCAAGAGCTGCCTCCTGGTGGTCTCTGTGCTGTCCGGGCTCACTGTTGGCCAGCGCAGTGGCGGTGGAGGGGTCTCTACTGCCACTTCCGTTGAAGTTGGGTAGTAAGGAGCAAAGAGTCCTGGATTGCAAGAGGGCACAGGCCAAACTGAGGGCCTCTTTATCTACCCCCCACCACCACCCCTGCACGTATTTGGTGCACTGGACCTCTAATAATTTTTAAAAAATAAAGCGAGCTCATCAAGATAACATAAAATTCATTTGTGTTTTGTCTCTTTATATCATGAAACACCTGCTTAATGGCTGGATTTTTAAAAAAATATATTTTATTGAATTTTTACAGAGAGGAAGGGAGAGAGACAGAAAGTCAGAAACATCGATGAGAGAGAGACATCGATCAGTCGCCTCCTGCACGCCCCACACTGGAGATGTGCCCGAAAGCAAGGCACATGCCCCCAACCGGAATCGAACCTGGGACCTTTCAGTCTGCAAGCTGACACTCTATCCATGGAGCCAAACTGGTCTCGGCTAATGGCTGGATTTTTGGCAGCCATCTTGTAAGTGTAACAGTGAGGATCCTACCAAAGGGATGATATTAGATGTCAGAGGAACTTGAAAGAATGATGTCAGACTGGTTTGCTTTGAAAACATATCGTAGTCACAGTAATAGTCCTGAATTATTTTTTTTATTTTAAAAATACTTAAAAATAAAAAGGTATTTTTAAATTTGTCTAACCATTGTTTGACATCTCATTGATTCCCTTGCCCAAACGCAATTCCTACCTGATAAAATTAATGCAACGTGTTCCGGATACAATCTTTGTCACTCTGAATAGCCGATCTGCTATCATATGAAAAAATGTGTACCTTTTAAGTGAAAGAAATCTGAGTGTATTATGCCGAGCCTGATAATCCACGTGGCTTAACATTGTGTGTTCAACGAGAGGTAGATTTTTAAAGACAGGTATGGTTTTTAGATGACAGGCTTATTCATCACTTTCATATTACTCCAGCTTTCCGTTCCAATTGTCTGTGTTGATAGGAGCAAACATGAATTCCATGTTCGCAACCACAGCATCAATCATGGATACCAGCTGAGAAGGCAGAACATCCGAAAGTCCCTCGATTCCATATTCCTGTCATGCTGGCCTAGTGCGGTGTGAAATGCATGCTGATCTATTAGGGGTTGATAAAAAGCAACATGATTAACGTGTGATTTATATCCTGGGAGATGGACAGCATATAGGAAGTAGTGACTAATGGAGGATCTAGTGGGACCGAGAAACATTATATTAAAAATAGAAAGCCTGATTACCTTATCTTATGTAATCCATCATTCTTGTTTTCATCGGTTATCTCTCCTGCTCCCGGCACAATAATCAGTAATGCCAAAGAAGTAAATAAATAAAAGCGCACGCTCTTAGAACAAATATTAAGTTTTACTCTTAAAAAAACCTCTAAAATTCCCCAAGTTCAACTCTGTAAATAACGGGATATGCTAAATATATTCAAATCCAATTGAAGAATTCAAAAAAATTAAACTCACCCTGCAAGCATATTTGGCATATCCGTTCAAAAAACTCAAGCAACCCAAAATAGAGCTGGTTTATTAATGCTTTATATGATCCAGGTGAAAAAAAATAAAAAAATAAAAAAAAAACTTTTAGAAAATATTTGAAGAGATGCTGAATACCCACCAGGAGAAAATTTTGTGGGTTTGACCAAAAGAGATTTACTTCCTGGCTGTCAGAATCAAAGGTTGTGTTCATCCTTCACCAACTCCATCTACTGGTAGAGAAACTCATCTGCAGCTCCATGTTTCATATCTGATCAGTTTGAACCAATCATTTCAGCTCCATTCTCACTTCCAATGACGGATTTAGGCACTGGCTTGTGAAGCAATTCTAGCCAATTAGATCCAAGAGCATGATTTTTAGGAACCTCTAGGATAGATTATGATCATCTTTTTAAAAATCTCTCCTTCCCATTCACTGACCCTTTACATTTCTGAGTGTTTGGGCTTGAACTGCGACAGACTTTTTGTGGACTTATGAAGAGCTAGGGTGGACAAACCAACATGGCAAGGGACAGCAGACAGATTTTAAAGGCCCATTGGTACTTAGTGAAATAATTTAGCGGCTAGATTTATAATCTTGGAGCCTTCTACCTCCAGCTCTTCTGTTTTATAGCAGGATGCTTTATTTCTTATTTTTTAAGCCAGCCAAGTAGGGTCTTCTGATGCTTGCAGAGCAAAATATGCTGTTCAAAAACCCTGCAAGCAGCCTGTTTTTAGCTGGCGTGGGTCAATGGCGGAACATCTGCCTATGCACCAGGACAGGAGGTCCTGGTTCAATTCCCTGTCAGGGCACATACTTGGGTTGCTGACTCAATCCCCAGCAGGGGGCGTGCAGGAGGCAGCCAATCAATCAATGATTCTCTTTCATCATTGATGTTTCTATTTCTCCCTCTCCCTTCCTCTCTGAAATCAATACACACACATACACACACACACACACACACAAAACAAAAACCATGCAAGCAAATAACCTTGATGTCTATTGTAGGCATTATTGCAAAGTTTTATTTATTTATTTATTTATTTTTTTAGTGTAAAATTAATATGATTTCCATTTTATAGTAACTTAAGAGTAATTCAATGATCTGGAGTATAATCCCCACTTTTCATTTTGTTAAATATATATATAATTGATTTTACACACAGAGAGAGAGGGAGAGGGACAGAGAGCTAGAAACATCGATGAGAGAGACATTGATCAGCTGCCTCCTGCACTCCCCACACTGGAGACGTGCCCGCAACCAAGGTACATGCCCTTGACCGGAATCGAACCTGGGACCCTTCAGTCTGTAGGCCGATACTCTATCCACTGAGCCAAACCGGTTCTGGCCCCACTTTTCATTTTTATACTGTGAGCACCTGAGTGTTAATTTCCTGAGATTAAAAATTCATATTCTAGGACACTACATGAGACCTATTATCTCAGCACATTTAAAGGGCATGGCCAAGATATTTAAACATTTTTAATTGCTTTTTGTTGTCTTTAGTTGTTTGAGAAATAATTATAGATATGTAATAAGCCTTTTAGTATTTTAAATCCGGGTACTTTTGTAACTTCCTGTTACAAAGAAAATCCTGTGGCTTAATCTTGTCATGAAGGCTATTGCAAGTGCCTCAAAATCTTATTTTAAAATAAATTTTGCAAAAGTTAGCCCTCTCCAGTCACAAAGATGTGTGTCTCACACACTAAAACTTATAGACATAATTAATATCAGCATCAGCACTTTCTAAGAATTCATTAAGCCTACTTTTCATTATCTTAATCAACTCTACATAGTCTCTGCTGAAATTCCACCCCGCAAAAATGTATGTGTACTGTTTATAACAGATAAATGACATTATTAAGATTGTTAGAAATCTGATCCATAATGCAAAACACAAAAGCTATAGAATTCCATTTTGTAAGCATGAATGAATCCATTTTAATGATGGTTAATTTAGGAGGCTTTGGACAATTTTGTATCTGCTGGTCCTAACTGTATACGGAAATCTATTATGTAAAAGAAGGAAAAGGAAATACTTCTCAGACTCAGAAATGACCCCCAAAACATGGTTTCTGCTGGGGAGTCGGGCCCTACCACTGAGCTTCATCATCCGCCTGCTGGTCATGAGAAGCGACAAGAGCTGGGGACAGAAAAGACTCACCGCCCTGAATGTAAAACAGAGAAACCATGTGCATTCCTCAGAGATACAAGATTTGAACGTTTGCCTTCATAACATGCTGTAGTTTCTACCGGTGATCCAGCTTTGTGAAGACTAAGACTACCAAAGTCATTACCAAGGATGTAAGCAAGCAGAAATGTAGAATGCCGGTAACACACTTTGTCAAGATGCTCTATGGTAATATAATTGGTTGTAATATCTTCGTGAACCAGCCCTAAGAAGGATTTAATATGCAAATTTGCCAGCAGAACTGAGGATACGGTACACACCTAGTGCTTTGCATTAAATATGCATGAAACATAATGTCTTCATGTTTAGTGCTATTATAATTTGGGGAGTTATGTTTTCGCATTCTAGTTTTACATTTCCAGTTTTTTATTATTAATATACAGATGGGAGGGCTGTTTTCTGCAGCTACGGTAAGTTGGGTTTTCAAGGTGTTTTTTCCTTGACAAAGATAAAAGTATTATTATGGGACATGACTAACGTAGCCACTTTTCTGTTGAATCGCTGGCAAACAAAATGCGTTTCTCTTAAACATTTTGTCAAGGTTAGACACGTCCTATGCTTAACAGCCATAGAGATAACTGAAAATACAATAGGGCATTTTACCATAAACGTAAAGGTACGTTTTTCAAGGTACATTAATAATTTATTCAAAGCAATCTTGATAAGGTTAGGAAACTAGCTCTTATTTCTGTTTTTCTGTGAGGTAGGCTCCTCAACTATTAGCATTTTAAAATGGGACAACATTATGGGATTTTTTAAATGAAAATATAAAGCTAGAAGATTTAACTTATTTTTAATTAGCGTGTTTATTTTTCTCATGTCCTAAAACAGAGATTAGTATTGTTCCTTCTAACCTGGTCCATATTTTCTTGGTAAACTTACAGACATTAGTAACACTCTGCAAATATTGCCACATAAGGGCGTAAAAAAGAAAACATCACTCAATTATTTTGTTTTATTTTTTTCAGTCAATTATTTTATAAGTGATCATAAATAGCCATTAACTTTGTTTCTAATTACAGACTAATGGCTAATGATATTCAGGTATTCCTTTTATTGCTCCAATTAAGAGGCTAGTTTTATAAGCAAAACATTTAAGATAAACTGTGTCTTTAAAACAACAACACAATTTACTGCTAATAGTGCTGAAATTGAGATTCAATCACGCTTTTTTACACATCAAAAGCCTGATCAACATAAGATGCATATAACAACTAGACAGCCTCAGCACAGAGATCAACTCATAAATCAACACAGACGTTTTTAGCAGAACCACTAACATAGCTGGAGTTGGGAATTCAACATTGATTTACTTATTATTTTTTTTTATTTCAAATATGACAGCCACAAACCTTTGGGTTGTCAATTTAGGAGGTGGTTGAACAAAATCCCTGAAAACTCAGAGCAAATGCATCAAAGTTCTTTGTCCACTACAAAGATTTCTCTCCCTTCTGTGTCTGCTCTCTCTAGGGTAGCCAGTCCAGGCCTCTCAATCCCTCTCCTCTTCCCTGAAACCCATCTAGATTATCAGTGACAATTTCACATATTTTCTCCATTAAACCATTCTCACACTCTAGCTAATACTGATCATTGTTTTCTAAGTGATAGCACCTGTTTTTGGAATGCTCCTTTTGCAGAGAATTGACATGTACTCTTAATACCATCTAACCAGAAATTGAACCAAGTATCCTTCGTGAGTCAGATTTTACAGCAGTGCCCCTTTCCAAGCTACATACTGCTCCGGCCTACGGATGGGGAACAGTCAGCTTCTCACTCCACTTTAGGTGTACTAGCTGTACCCCCAACATGCCACACACAGACACGCACACCCTTGCCAGTGTTCCCACCTCTCCAAGCATTGGGTCCCAGATGGAAGATAAAAAGATATTACACTTTTTCACATGGAAAGCAGGGTAAGGGCTGGCACTAGCTTGGTGGATAATTGAATACAAATGGTTCTTCTCCAGTAAGCATTTGGGTGGCTTTCTCAAATCCCTTGTCCCCCAAAATTCCAACCAAAAACCTTCCTTTAAAATTAAATTGATTGATTTAATTTAATTGTTTAATTATTATCAAGGTTTCAAGTGTATAAATCTATATATTGCATTGTGCTCACCACCCAATGTTTAATCTTTTGTCACCGTTTTTTTTTTACCACCCTTAACTCTTTATTATTCTCCCAATACCCCTTCCCTCTGATAATCACCATACTGTTGTCTGTGTCTGTGAATTTGGGTTTGTTTGGTTTTCTTGTGTGTTTATTTGTTGTTTTCAGTGGTTCCCAACCCTTTTTTTTTGCCATGCCCCACCTAAGCATCTCTAAAATTCTGATGCTCCCCCCTGTGACATATAATTCTTATTATTCAAAAAGTGAACTCCTATTCATAGGGAGGAAGCCTAAAAGGCCATTAACTTGGTCTAAACAGGCTTCCATAGAACGTGGCATCCATGAAAGAGAAAAATAAAAGAACAAAAGGACAGTTGAAGTACTGAGGAAGGAATCACTAAGAAAATGTTAAAAAATAATAATAATATAAAGTGATATAAAAAATAGCAAATAAAGTTTCAAAACATATTATAGAGAACTGAAATGCATAAATATGTCAATATATATATATATATATATATATATATATATATATATATATATACTGTATATACTAGAAACAAAGAAATGCAAAAAATTAACTTTTAATAACTTGTTCTCAAATTGCCCCCCTTAAAATTCAAATTGCCCCGCTGTGGGGCATGTGCCCCACATTGGGAACCACTGGTCTAGAAAGAGATCAATAGGTAAAAATATTATTGAAATGCGGTGTGACATTACTGAAAGGGTGGCTTGGGAAAAGAAGATGATTATGCTACAGAAAACCGGAGAAGAGCCGAGCAGCACTTAGAGAGATGATGGGGTTACACGTATTACGCGCAGGCCCAGAAGAAAATGTCTCTCAAATTCTGGGCCCCAACATGGAAGAACTTTTCTTCCTTCTTTGTTTTTACCTTGTTTCCCAAATGTGTTTTTTTCTGGCCCCCTTCGCAAGTTCTTAAAAAGCCCCTATGTGCTGGGGACTTAAGAACTGAACCAATGAGACCAGTATTGATAATTTCATCCAAGGAAGGTTAAATGGCCACCCTGAAGTGGGAGTAGTCTTATTTTCCTTATTATTTAAGCAAGCAAACATTTACAGAAGCCAAATAGCAGGGTTAAAATTTCAAACAGCAGTTTTTATATAAGATGGATGCTTCAGTTATGAGGAGAAAGTCATCACAAGTCAAGTAAGGATACATTTTTTTAAAAATATATTTTATTGATTTTTCACAGAGAGGAAAGGAGAGGGATAGAAAGTCAGAAACATCGATGAGAGAGAGAGAGAGAGAAACATTGATCAGCCGCCTCCTGCACACCCCACACTGGAGATGTGCCCGCAAGCAAGGTACATGCCCCTGACCAGAATTGAACCTGGTACCTTTCAGTCCGCAGGCAGGCCGATGCTCTATTCACTGAGCCAAACCAGTCTCGGCCAGGGCACATTTTTAAGACTGAGAACTTTTTACTACCCTAGGATTAATACCATATTGATAATGAAGTATACCAATTCTATCTTTCTGTCTCTCAGCCTATTTCTATTGCAATTATTTTACCACTCTACTCACTAGACCTTTCCTTTCTCCTGAAAAATATAGGAAATTTTGAGGTTTGTTAAGGGTATAGAGAAGTGAAAACAAATAAATGTGTTTGTGAGGGGAGAGAAACAGAAAGATATGGAAAGTTAATTTAGTCAAATTTTATAATGGAATATGTTAATTTTGTAATGGGTTATATTAGCCTTCTACTTAGGACCTCTGATTTCTCATTCAATATTTGATGCTTATTTTTCCTTTTCAAAATAAATATTTATTGATTTTAGAAAATTTCATACATAAATCCTTAATATGATCTGTTAATTTTAATATACAAAAATTAGCAAAAAAGGACAAGTGGACATTGTGTAGATATTCCAGTTATACTGAAGGATATGCTAAGTGAGGCCAACAATTCATCACAGTCTTTTCCTCTCAGTAAATTTTTCTCTTTATAAAATTTGGCATAGATTCATCTCCAAGGTCATACTTTTCATTCTTTTACTTGCATTTATTAGACCACATAGAGTCATATCTTACCCCTTAATTCTTTGGCTAATGATCTAAGCAAAAGATCTTAATATGTTAGGGCCTTGGTCGGTAAACTGCAACTTGTGAGCCACTTGCGGCTCTTTGGCCTCTTGAGTGTGGCTCTTCCACAAAATACCACGTCCTGGGTGAGTCTATTTTGAAGAAGTGGCATTAGAAGAAATTTAAGTTTAAAAAATTTGGCTCTCAAAAGAAATTTCAATCGTTGTACTGTTGATATTTGGCTCTGTTGACTAATGAGTTTGCTGACCCCTGTTTAGGGTATATCCACACTGGAGAAGAAAGTGCTTACCCAATTAAACAGACTGCTTCTCTAACAGAGGACACGGCTTTAGCAAAGTAGAGTATAAGAAATGGTTGTGAAAGGAATAGAATTTAATTATTCACAGTATTTTATATACCATAAGTTAAAGTTTTCATTTGTATATAGATAGCAGAGATCTCTGAAAAAAAGAAAAAAGTATATTTCTGATGCTCTCATACCAAGAAGACACTGGAAAAATTAACTTTTACCTATGGACATATTTGGTCTCTTTATGCAAATCCACCAGTAATTTTATGCCCTCAAAATTCTCATTTATGGATAATAAAGGACATTATAAACTGATGAACAAAAAAATAGATACAGAGGCAGTAAAGCATCAAACAGACTGTCAAATTACAGCAGGAAGGTTAGGGAGTGGTAGGGTAGATAAGAGATCAACCAAAGGACTTGTGTGCATGCATATAAGCATAACCAATGAACACAAGACACTGGGGGGTTAGGGTATGCCTGGGAGGGGGGGCAATGGGAAGATATGTATTCATGTAACACATTAATAAAAAAAACAACAACATATGAAATACCCAAAATAAAAAAATAAAGAATTAAAAATATGGACTCAAAAAATAAATCAACTCACAGTAAATATATCATTACAAATAAATATTTATATCTTCTCTGTGAACCTCCATGTAATATTAATTAATCTCTTAAGGAAATGTAACGCTCTGCGAGCTGACTACTCTGCCCCATTATTAAATGCTTCATCCTGGGATGCATGATATGAAAGTGTTGACTTCCAGCTTTCATAATGTTTGTTAGCTGTATCATTGTACACAGACATTTTTTTAAAGTCACCTCCCCCAACAAAAATGGATATTGAGGGCATCACGGGGTTATTAAAGGTTAAGTCAGAAAACATTTAACTATTTTTAGCGAAGGTCCTCTGGTTTATTAAGCATGCTCTGTCATATGGGGGAAACAGAATCAGAGTGCTATCAACAGGAAGCATTCAATGCAACTGAAATAAGTGGGAAGAGCTGTTGAATTAGAAATTGTGATATGAGAAGGGAACCTAAGACTGTCAATGATGAAGCCAATAAATGCCATCATTAAAAGCAGGAGAACTTGGTTTTATGAGTGTTGAAAAACTACCATTCAGTGATTGGCATGACTCCTGTGTAACGTTGCTTCCTCATTACTTGCACTATTCTCTTTTTCAGCTATATTTTTAAATAGTACACCACACATGAACACACAACACACAAGCTAAGGCTTACTTATTATACCTTGCAATTAATGTTAACTTTGATGTTGGGGCACATGTTTGTAGTCCTTAAGATGTTAAGGTGATAAAAAAAAAAATATATGGACAAACTCATCAATAAAGAATAGTTTTAGCCAAAACCGGTTTGGCTTAGTGGATAGAGTGTTGGCCTGCGAATCGAAAGGTCCCGGGTTCGATTCCGGTCAAGGGTATGTACCTTGGTTGTAGGCACATCCCCAGTAGGGGGCATGCGTGAGGCGGCTGATTGATGTCTCTCTCTCATCGGTGTTTTTAACTCTCTATCCCTCTCCCTTCCTCTCTGTAAAAAATCAATAATATATATATATATTTTTTTTTTAAAAAGAATAGTTTCAGACTTCTTTCCCTCACTTTCAATAAATCACCACAGCTATGTCATAAATTTTCTTTTTATAAGTTTTATCAGTTTTGTTCAAATGGCAGCCTAATTATCATCATATTAATTAAAAAGTTTAATATCTGTAATACATAGGAAAAAAAAGATGGAAATTTCAGGATTTTTTCTCATATTTTGAGAGCCAATATATTTCTAGGGAATAATTTTGTATCTTCTTGTTTAATCTCTGACTCTATTTCAAGATTTCTCCCTTGTATGATGGCATTTATATTTTAGCCTCAAAATAATAAACATGGACTTGAGTCAGAAAATCTTCCTGGTTCCTGGCCTTGACAATGAATAATATCAGCTTTTATTCAGGATTCATCCTTCTCTTGGAAGGGAAAATGTTCTATGATGTCTTAACTTGGCCTTACTAGTGGATACTGATTTAATTGGGTGAAAGTGAGGAAAATCTTGGGCTTTCTACATTACTTTAACCTGTTTTTGACCTTTTATAGTTTACGTCTCATTCTACTTCATTGTTCCTATTCATAATTTCTAGGGATATTTCTAACCTAATCATGAGCAATGGATTCTTTGGGTCTACCTCTCTGTAATCTACCCCAGTGTAATTCTCCACTGGTTATGTGACCATTGCTGGTACTCATTAATAACCTTTTTCTTTTTTTTAATACTCACTCATGGATATTTTCCTATTGATTTTTTAGAGAGAGTAAAAAGGAGGGGGAGAGACTGAGAGAAACACCACAGATGTGAGAGAGACACATCAATTGGTTGCCTCCTGCATGCCCCCAACCAGGACCAGTGACTTGCAATCAAGGTATCTGCCCTTGACCAGGATAGAATCCAAGACCCTTCAGTCTGCAGCCCAATGCTCTATCCACTGGACAAAACCAGCTGGGGTATATTTTTTATTTATGTATTCTTTTTTTCTTTTTACTGGTACTGTTGCAAATGCCACTAGTTTCACTAGAGCTTGTCCTCTCTCTCTAAAAATCAATGGAAAAAATATCCTCGGGTGAAGATTAAAAAAGCAAAAACACAAAAGGTTATCAAATGAATCTTCACATAAGCGCTAGGCAATTTTCAAGCTATTGCCTTTGGACTGGTGCCTGAGGGGAGTGAGTCTGTGCCACAGCCTTTACCAGTGAAATCTCAGTTTTCGTCAGCCCTTGGGGTCCCCTGGACATATATATGCTCACTGGGTTTTCAAAGCCAGCTGGTTTAGGGGTTCAATTCTTCAGTGGAGGTCCCAAGGGTTAGGGATCCTCATGTGGGTCTCCAGGCCCTCACTCCTCAGGGAGAAACTCCACATTTGTGAGAGGCCTCCTGACTGAGGGTCACCACATGGAGGGTGGGTATTTCATTGAGACCATGTGTCTACTTCTCCTTCCCATGTTAATTTTTTTGTTCTGGATGAGTTGTTCAGCTCAGGTTAAGGTTCACTTCAGAGGGACTTGTTTCATTTGTAGCTGGGGATTTGGTGTGTCCCTGGAAGGAAGTGAGTTCTAGAATCCCCTACACTGCCTCATTGAACTGTTCCCTCCCAACAAGTATCTTTCTGACCTGTTTTCTTCACTTAATAAATCAATATATTCGTCCTGTCCTTTAAAAACACCAAAAATCCATGAGAAGAATACTACTTTTATATAAATGAGACAAATTCAAGATGAAACCATAAACCCGAAATTGCTATATCCATTTCTAGACACTATCTAAAGAATTATACTTCTTACCTTGTGAATGTGTGTGTTGAGGGACGATCATATTTCCAAATAGTTTCCTCATTTCTAGGATAAAAATGGAAATCATAAAAGACAATAAAAAAACAGGTTTTACATTTGAATTAGCATCCGATGCATGTAGCATCCGTAATTTTTTGAGCGGAGTAATAGCATCAGATGAATTCTTGCATATCTATAATTTAGCCTCAAATAACAAACGTGTATTCAAGTCAGAAAATGTTCCCGGTTCTCGGTCCTGAGTACATCTATTCTGCTTTCCACACAACAATTATTGCGCACAAATTTTTTTATGAAAGCAACTTAAGAATACATTATAACTGCGTCTATACGCACAGAACGAATATGGGCATTGTCACATTTGCAAGTATAATGCCAATTACGTAATGCATCCACAGAAGACACCTTCCTACTCCAGGTCAATAGTGTTTGGCTTGAATTGAAAAGAATTTTCCAACACACTATTTGGCATGTATGGGCATGATCTGAATCGGTCTTATCTTATTTGGTTTCAAAATGTCAGCACGTTCAGGCACTTAATAATTAAATATGGATGATAAAGCATTCCCTGGCATTAAAATGGTACACTGAACTGTAAAATTCACAATAAAGACACTAAAAATTAAGGTGGCTGTCAATAGCCAGATGGCTCCTCTGATGTTCTAAAATACACATGAAAGATTTTATTAATTTAACCACCATCTGGGATATAGTGGGAAATTAGCATCTAAGGGCAGATATAATCTAAATGTCACAGGGTGTTATACAGCTATTTTTCTCTTTGGCAACATTGCATGGAATCATTTTAGCTCTTCTTTCCAATGTGCATGCAGGAATAGTATACTTTGCAATGTGCATGCAGGAATAGTATACTTTCCAAATGTGCATGCAGGAATAGTATACTTTCCAATGTGCATTCGGGATACTACTGTTAGAATGGAAGTGGGAAAATAGTTATCTATATATATATATATATTTTAAATATATATTTTATTGATTTTTTCAGAGAGGAAGGGAGAGAGATAGAAAGTCAGAAACATTGATGAGAGAGAGAGTCATCGATCAGCCACCTCCTGCACGCCCCACAGTGGAGATGTGCCTGCAAGCAAGGTACATGCCCCCGACCAGAATGGAACCTGGGACCCCTCAGTCCGCAGGCTGACGCTCTATCCACTGAGCCACACCGGTCTCGGCGTTATCTACATAGTTTTAACTTAGTAATTTATTGACATGTACATCCTAAATTATTTCCTCATGAAGCCTATTTAGTTATACGCTTTCAACAATTAACATTAATTTGATTTCATCTTAACTGGCTCAGAAGGATTTTTATATCATATATGAATTTCAAATAAAGAAAGAGGAAATTATTTTCCTTAATAAGTGTCTATCCAGAGAACTGGATTAGACCTGGTATTTTAAATGGCATCCCGCCTTTGAGTAAGCTGGTCACCTTTCTTGTGTGTAATTCAAGCTCTCACTGGTTGAATATAAGATATTGATGGTATTAGCTCTACCAGCCAGGGATTGGCAAACTTTCACCCCAGAGCCAAATTCGAGTCAAACATTTTTTTCAACTGCTTTACATTAAAAGTTGGTGGTGGTGGTGTTACATTTTAAAGGGTTGTCAAAAATAAGCAAACAAATGCATAAATATTAAGAAGGATATAAAATTGAAACTATGTGCTAGCAAAAATACGTATCACCTTTGCATATATTAGGTATATTCTTTGCAATCTAAGTTATTTATTACTTGGTTCTTTACAAGGAGTCGGTCAATCCTTGCAGTAGATTACAGATTATTAAGGAGATTTTGTCTCGTGGCCTCAACACTGACACTGGGTTGAAATAATTTCACAAATATAGCAAATATGCACTAAATAATCACTCTACACAAATATGGCAGAGTTTTATGTTGAGTAGTGCTAACAGATCAAAGTCTAATATCCAAACAATAATAATAATTGAGAGCAGGTACTCTGAATCCAATGCAGTATAGTTATTATAATTTTAATTTACTATAATTGTTAAATTTTTTCAATTAGCTTATTTTTATAACCTGGAGAAAAAGTAATCATATATCGTTCTGAATGTAATCCACAATTTTGTGGTACCTTTGAATTTTATAAACTAAATTAATCTATGTCTTCTAGTTTGATATTCACAAAGATCATGAATTCCTGTGTTCTATTGACAAGATTTTCCTATAGTTGCACAGCTTCTCAGTTATGAACCTTGAGGTTAAATAATTATTATTTCAAGTATTCAGTCCCCAAGATGTGTGTGTCCTCCTCAGAAAGGTTTGCTACTCATCAGATGAAAAATAAATAAACAAGGAGTTAAATGAAAAATAAACCCCCAAATAGGTTACTGTTATTGAGAGGGGGAAAAATAGTTTTCTTTTTTTTTTTTTTCTAAAGAGAGTTTTTGATGCATGGCAAAATGAGTCATTCACAGCATACCAACCTCAAACAAACAAGCCACCTGTGGGCTTAAATAAATAATTCAATTCATTTTTATTCTGTTTAATTAAAAACCAATTTCCCGTTACTATAAATAGTTGTTGGAGAAAATGGAGTGAAACATTACGAGCGCTAGGTTATAAAAGCATGGCCCACTGTTAAAGTTGTTTGAAATAGCTATGGTAAGACTGTGTCCTGTGTATTTCTACATTCAAAAAGAACGGGTCAAAACCATTAGCTATAGATGGCTGTGAACGTACAGAATTAAGAGATTTGCATCGCTCTTCTAATAATACTCTGTAAGTCAGAAACCAACAGGGTAAAAACATTATTGGGCCCAAGTCAGTTTGGCTCTGTGGCTGGAGCTTCCAATTTCTGACCAAAGGGTCCTGGGTTCGATTCCGGTCAAGGGCATGGACCTCGGCTGCAGGGCTCCTGCAGGGGGCAACCAATCGATGTTTATCTCTGTCTTTCCCTCTCTCTAAAAAATTATTTTGACTAAACATCTTATGTAATACGAATAAAATATAAATGGGCCATTTCATTCAAATTATAAATACATTTTAGTGAAAGAAAAGAGATTACATTTTCACATTGTTATTCATTAATTTAATATCGAGTAAAAGTTATAGTATTTCTGAGTCATGTAGATGGCCTTTTTACCACAACCATTAGCATTGGTTTGTAAAACTATAGCTTTATTGCTGTACTAAAATCTTTTATACAGCTGTATATAATATGAGCACTCTAGTTTTCCCTGTGGTATATAGTCTTGCACACTTTTGCATTTTTATAACCTCACCAAGTAAAACACTCTCCAAGTTACTGATTTTTTTTTAAATATACAATTTTAAATCTTCACAGCAGATACACTTGATGAAATAACCAGGTTTTAAAATAGGCTATTATGGATGCAATATATTGCTTCAACTCCAAAGCATAATTCCCCAAATTAAGGTAAGATCTGTCTCTTAGCCCTGCAACTAAGAAGATCAGATTTCTGAAAATTATTTTAGCTGTGATCTGAGGATATTCCTCATGAATTTCCTAATAAGATAACATATTATCTTATATTTCAACTTTATATTAAGAGAAGAAATTCAAAAATTATATTTCACAAACCTCACCCATCTGTCATCTAATAAAACGCCCGATGTATTACAACTTAAGGAAACTTTTCGAATATTAGTTTTGAAAACCAAAGCAGAAAGTGCTAGTCAATTCCTCAAACAAGTTCAAGTGTGCCTATTAATTTCTGTGACTTATTTAACCTACAGAGACCTTTCTACTTGAACACAGAAGAAGCATTACTGTGACTTTCCTACAGAAACCTCAGTGGAGAATTAAACAACGTGATTCTATCTATCACTGTAGCAATAACAGAGGGTCAGCTTGGATGGTGTTATTTTTTGGTGACTGTTTCAACTTTCTAAGAGTAATAGTTCTGCCCTTGCCTGTGGCATTGGCTTAATTTCTTTTCTTGTAAATAGGAAGGGAAAGTTATGAGCTAAATAATTAGGTAATGTCCCTAAAAGACTTATCTCCTCGGGGAAAACATAAAGCAGAATGAATGCATTTAATTATTATTTGGTCATGCATAGACTCTCGTGGCCTGCTTCTGTTTGTTACTGAACTGCAACTTTGCATGAGATGATAGCAAATAAACAAATGCAAGGACAATTCCAAATCGTTTCAGTACACAAAATAATTTATGGCTCGGGAGAAATTAGCAGTCTTGAAAGATGGGCATCTATTTAAAGAGATGATACATTTAATTATACCACTAACACGTTTTCACAAACATTCACCCACGGTATAATGGAGAGCTCCATTTTCTTCACCCTCTACGTCAGTGGTTCTCAACCTGTGGGTCGTGACCCCTTTAGGGGTCGAACGACCCTTTCACAGGGGTCACCTAAGACATCAGAAAATGCAGATATTTACATCACGATGCATAACAGTAGCAAACTCTCATGCTTGGGGGTCACCACCACATGAGGAGCTGTATGCAAGGGTCACGGCCTTAGGAAGGTTGAGAACCACTGGTCTACGTGTTTCCTCTCCAGAGCAGAATGGACTTCCTTCTGCTTTCACAAATACTAGTATTTCTAGCTCCTGCACCTCCGAGAAGGTGTCATATCCCGATGATAGCCCTAAGACTGCCGGCTCTAGTATTAGGCAATACTATCTCAGGAGCAATTAGTTCATGTATTTGAACTTCAGTTTTCTTACTTGTAAAATGGGTTTTAAAATGTCAATGTACAGGGTTATTGTGGGAATAAATATTTTTTGTGAAATATTTGGAGTATCATTTGTTGCAGAATATACACTTAATACATACCAGCAAATACTGTTCCGCCCTGTTCAGGTAGTTCAGTTAGTTAGAGTTTTGTTCTGATATGCCAAGGTTTGAGGGTCTGATCTCCGGTCAGGGCACTTACAAGAATCACCCAGTGAATATATAAATAAGTGGAAGAGCAAACGGATGTTTCTTTCTCTCTCTCTCTCTCTCTGAAATCAATCAATTTTTTTTTTAATCTAGTTTTTATAGAGTAAGAACCTGAATTGCACATAACAGAGCTATAGATAAGGATTTAGGGAATCTCATGCATTTATGCATGAATTATAATGGAATCCACACAAAAAAAGATAAAATAATCATCAAGATATAGAGAGGGAAAAATTGAACTCAAGAAGATCCAGTTTTGCACACGCCATGCTCTCTGTCTCAAAGCAAATATAATATCTTGTTAAGCTGAAAGGTTTGTTCAGATAAGCTCTAATATATTGCTTTTGCTACCACAGCCTAAAGATCTTTTTTTAAGTCCTTAAGCAAAGAAATCTAAAGACTCGAGGCTTATTTTAATACATTATTTTGAATAGAATATTCTGCCCCCAAGAGTGAGAGATCTATACACCATTGTTGGAGCAGATGGCTGAGATTGTTATTCTTTGAAAATCAACTTTTTCATCACATTCTCTTAATGTTTTTTATTGTCACAACAGTTTTAGTATAATACATGCCTTAAAATTTGTTTTAAAAGAAGCAACCTACTTCGGAACCAGGGGAAAGCACACTCTTCCCTTGTTTTGACATAACATCTGTAAACAGAATCTAAGGCTTTTGAAACACCTTGGGCTCCAATTCCAGGCAGGTGGAAATGAGATTTCAGGATTCAATCCATTGTGGTAAAAACAAAGGAAAGACCAATTTAAATGTTAAAATTTCTGAAGTCAAAAGCATGCCAGCTAACTTTACCAGGTACCATCATTTCATCTCCCCACTTCCTAACAAAACCTGAAGAAAGCAGTAGAAGTCTGCAGCTCTGTGTTTTGGGGTATTGGGGGATGTTGGTTTGTGAGAAACCCCAGAGGAGCATTTCTGGGTGTAATCTGGAGGTGGCCCCCTTTAACGGAGGAGGGCAGGGATAGATCTGAGAAAAAGACACCCCACTCCTGATGGGTGGCCTTAATAAGCAAGGCTTTTCTTGCTCTCTCTGTGGCCATAGCATCTTGGTTGGGTCAATTTGCATACTCACTCTGATTGGCCAGTAGGCATGGCTTGTGAGTAGAGTGGAGGTACAGTCAATTTGCATATTACTCTTTAATGAGATAGGACTGGTCAGGTTTAATAAGCAAGGCCTTTCTTGAGTGACCCTGCAGAGGAGTAGTTTTCTGCATCGGCCGCCATATCCAGGCTGGAAGTGGGTTTAGTCATGCACCCCGTCCATATAGTCTCATCGCCACACTAATGCTTGGGCAGCTTCTGGGAGTGGTGGGGGATGAAGGGCATCCAGTTGACAGAATCCAGTTCTCAGGTTAAACCAGTAGTCATGTCTTTTTTTTGTTTGTTTTGTTTTGTTTTAATATATTTTATTGATTTTTCACAGAAAGGAAGGGAAAGGGATAGAAAGTCAGAAACATCGATGAGAGAGAGACATTGACAGCTGCCTCCTGCACGCCCCCCGCTGGGGATGCGCCTGCAACCAAGATACATGCCCCCGACCGGAATCGAACCCGGGACCCTTCAGTCCGCAGGCCGACGCTCTATCCACTGAGCCAAACCGGTCTTGGCTGTTTGTTTGTTTTGAAATCCTCACCTGAGGATAGGTTTTTATTGATTTTTAGAGAGAGAGGAAGAGAGAGATGAAACGTTGATGTGAGAGAAACATCGATTGGCTGCCTCCCAGAGGCACCCAAACTGGGGATCAAACCTGCAACCTCAGGATGTGCCCTGACCAGGAATTGAACCTGTAAACTTTTGGTGTGAGGGAAATGCTGCAACCAATGGAGCCACCTGGCCAGGGTGATCATGTCCTCTTGATGACCTTTCCTACGAGGAAAATCTAAGTGATCATGTCTTCTTGATAACCTTTCCTAAGAGGAAAAGTGACTAAAAAGCCAGTCAAATGTTATAAAAAGAGTTGAAAATTGCAAAAAGTAATTTCAATATAACAAATATTCATGTTTTATGTAGATTACTCAATCAAGAGTTACATAGAAGTTGTTTTTGCTTTAACTAGGACGCTAAGTTCTATCTTAATCAAGGGTTGGGGGATTTCTGACTTTTCATGTTCTATATGGAGAACCTAAAAAAAATGAAAACATTAAAATTTTCAAGGCAGAGATAGGTGTGCCTTTAACTTACAGTCTCAAGCCATGTGGCAGGTCTTAATGGGAGACAAACTATTTATACATCTTTACTTTCTTTGTATTGATGTCCCACCAAACCGTGGTTACCCGGGAATAAGGAAGACCTCAGTATAGTGGGAACATGATAAAAACAAGAAGATATAGATAAAAAATAAAATGGGTAAGGAATCTGAATAGAAACAAATAAATTGAAAAGTGGAAAAATGAAGCAAAGTAGTGAGCAATGAGTAAATAATAAAGAGAAGATAAAATGGAATAGAAGACAATAAAGTCTTATGAGGTGTCAACCAACAGAGGTACATAAAAATGACAGGCATTTCTGAGGAGAAGGAAATCATTACAAGCATTTATCCCTTTCTTGAAAGAGCAAATGAACTAAAACATTTGGAATTGGATGCATATTAGAGGAGGAAGTAGGGATTCTGCAGTTATGTTATTAACGTGATCAATACCCATAACCAAACAGGCAATTGAACACCACCTTCACTCTCAATTCACATTAATGCTGGTAATCTATTGATTGTCAGCTCACCAAATAATTACAAAGCCCTGCTTCTTTATGGAGTGAACAATCTCAGCGGCTGCCTTGACTTGTTCAAAGTAGATAAAAGATGTATCTCATAAATTAAAAATATGCAGAGTATGATCAGTTTGAAAATTCAGATTTTCTTTGATTGTTTACAAAGCATTATATCACACTGACTAGGTTTTAAAATAATGCAATCAATAAAATGTACAAAAATATCACTGTATACCGTGACATGCCCTACTCAGATTGGGACATTTTTGTAGAAATAATAAGAAATCAAACTACTTCTTCAAAGGCCCTTAACATACTGTAGTCAGCAAATGTATCTTCACACATAAATAAGAACATTTTAAATATTTGTAGATGAAAAAAAGTATTTAAAATAAACAATAGTATAGGTAACATTTCAGCTTCTTTCTAACTTTTATTAGAGAATATATTTGTTTCAGTAAATGTGATGCCAATAAGTGTTAAGTACTGCAGTCTAATGTCCATGCATTTTCACTATGGATTGTAAGAAAACAATCAACAAAGGGTAAATATTCAGGAAAAACAAACCCAGATTCCTGATAAAGCTATCCTTGCTTGACAGAGGACTAAAAAAAAAAAAATAGCCAAAACCGGTTTGGCTCAGTGGATAGAGCATCGACTTGCAAACTGATAGGTCCCAGGTTTGATTCCAGTCAAGGGCATGTATCTTGGTTGTGAGCACATCCCCAGTAGGGGACGTGCAGGAGGCGGCTAATTGATGTCTCTCTCATCGATGTTTCTAACTTCTATCCCTCTTCCTTCCTCTCTGTAAGAAAATCAATAAAATATATTTAAAAAATAAATAAAAAAAAATTAGGCATGCATAATCACCCAGCTTTACGCAATTATCCTAGAAACTATTATTCTTTAAATTAGTGTCTCCAGGAAAGCATACATATTTTTCTTTAGTTTCAAATTTATGCAAACTTGTGCCATTCATTTAGATATATCCTCTCATATTCTAATGTATGGGAGGCCTTGTAGAATATTAGAATGATCAATTCTATGACTATTAAGTAAAATTCAATTGCAAATACCTCTGATTGTATACTGTTTCCTAATGGAATAATTGAAAATTACAGATTTGGCAGCTTTAACTTATTAGAAATGTTTAGGTTAGCTACTTCATATTGAGTTTGCTTTTGGTGAGTTTTAACTTTCTAAGACTGTATGTATTTCACCTGTCTTTTCAAATGTATTTGTGTCAAGTTTTACATTATATGTACTATATATTAAACTCTGCTATATGTATTACTTAAATTATTCTATTTCTGTTTTATTTGGAAGATTCTCCAGAGATTAGTCTATTTTTCTAAATAATCAAATTTTAATCTTTCTCTTCTCTTAAAACTTATTTTCTTTCATTCATTTGTATTTTTTTCTTCTCTTATATTTGTTATTCCTGCCCCTTTTTGAAGGCTTTTACTTTGTTGTTTTCCCTTTCTTCTTTTTTGGTGTTTGCTCCTTTTCCAACATTTTTATGTTGGTTATTCGATTTCATTATTCTCTAATTTATTCCTTCAGTTAAATTTTCTTTTAGTTACACTTTGGCTCCTTCTCCTATGTTTTAACATGATGTATTTATTTTTTAATTTTATTTATTTAGAGAGAGGGAAGAAGATTGAGAGAGAGAGAAAGACAGACAGACAGACATCAATGTGAGAGTGAGAGTGAGAGTGAAACATCCATCGGTTCCCTCCTGTTCACACCCCAATTTGTTTAAGGGTACAAACTTCCAACTGGTAGATGAATAAGTCTTAGCGTGCTAATGCACAGCATGCTCAGTATAGACAACAATGTAGTATTATAAACATCAAACAATCTCTTAATTATTTTCACCATAAAAAAAATTATCTCACACTGTAGATGTGTGAGCTGATACCACAATGACAATCACATTGCAATATATAAATGCATGCAAACAACATGTTTATTCCTTCAACTTACATATTGTTATATGTCAAATATATCTCAGTTGCACAAAAGTTGAATACAAATGCACCTACACATATACCCACCTTTGCTTTTTAACTATAGTGATTATTATTGTAATGTTTTAGTAGCAGTAGATTAAAATGTATTAAAATATTTCATTTCTTAAATTGTCTATCAATTATTGAAAAAATCTGTTAAATTGTTTGCACAAATGGAGAATTTATTGATTTTACCTTGTCATTGCTTTATATAGTTATAGTAGAAGTTGTATTAGTAACCTTGATTCTTTACCTTTCCCTGAATCCATGCCCTTTCTGATGTGCTTATAGTGGCTTCTGGTGTCCTCCACTTGACTCTCGTCTTTGCCTTCTCTGGTCAGTGGAGTTTTAGCAAATGTGACATAAGCTTGAACAGTGAGTGTGCTTGGTCAATTTGCGTGTTTCTTGCCATCTGCTGCTAAACATCAGATCATGCCCTCCTAGTCTTTGGAGACATTCTAGCAAGACCAGATGGCGGTTAGCTGATGACCAGTTATATGCATAAACCCATTTGAGACTAGAAAACTGCACAATTAAAGTAAGCAAAAACACTTCATGGACTACAGATATGTGTACACACTTTTTAATCCTCACCTGAAGAGTTTTTTTGTTTTTGTTTTTTAAAGAGAGGAAGGGAGAGAAAGAGAAACATCAATATGAGACAGAAGTATCAATTGGTTGTCTCTTGTACATGACCCAACCAGGGATCTGACCTGCAACCTGGTATGTATGTGCTCTGGCTGGGAATTGAATTGGCAACCTTTTGGTGTATGGGACAACATTCTAACCAGCTGACCAAATTTGTCAGGGACATATACCAGTATGCGTATTTTTTAATGCCTCTGGCATTTTATATGTTGGGGTGTTGTTTATCATTTAAATAATTACAACACAGAAATTATACAATATTTTAAGCATTTTTAGGTACAAAGACTCTATTATTTCACAAGGGATTGACAACATTTTATTTTTATGTAAAAACTCTCTCCAAGAAAAATAATATGTTTGGCTTTGAATGTTTTTTCTTTCTCTTACATGAGTGGCTGTTAGCTATAAGCTATTTTACTCTTTTATATTTAGCTTTCCTTCATGTCTAGAATTTTTTTGATTCTGTCAAATAATAGTTGTAGAATGGATAGTGGTTTTCATGGTAAATAGGTATTCTTCTGGTTTATATTCCCTTACCTGTGTTATTTGTAATATGCAGAAATCTGTGCAAATAACATATAGAGTAAGACAGAAATTGTAGACATAGCAATTACTTTTAATTTCTATATCTTTTTTTCAAGGATTCACAAATATCAAAATCCTTTTAGCATATTTCCTGTTTAATAAGCCAACACAAACTTAAGTGTAATAGCTGGAGGACTGAATCTATGTAAAGAAATTCTAGCAAAGTAAGTAAGTACCCTGTCAACAAGCAGGCTAGGTAGTTCCTTCAAAGTTCTCACTTGTACTTCCGTTATTTTACATTTCAATGGAATATCCTGGACAGTGATCTTTTTTTGTGGTTGTCAATCCTCATTTGAAGATATTTTTTCCTATTGATTTTTAGAGAGAGTGGAAGGGAGAGGGAGATACACACAGAGAGAAACATGGATGTGAGAGAGACACTTAGATTGGCTGACTCCTGCACAGGCCCTACTGACCGGGGGGGGGGAGAGGGGGGCAGGGATACAGCCTGCAATCTAAGTACTTGCCCTTGACCAGAATTGAACCTAGAACCCTTCAAGTACTTGCCCTTGACCAGAATTGAACCTAGAACCCTTCAAGTACTTGCCCTTGACCAGAATTGAACCTAGAACCCTTCAGTCAGTCTCTAGGCTGATGCTCTAACCACTATGCCCATGGCTAGAGCACTGTATTTTACTTTAAGTCTGCCCTGCACTATGAGTTGGAGTCAGGAGAACCATTAGCCACAACCATAACAAATACACTACCAAAAAGATCCTTGGTCATCTCATTGGTGCCTACCAAAAAACATTTGGAGGCATTAGATTGCTCTCATATATAAAAGAAGACCTAAAATAATTATTACATGTCAAGGATATGACGTCTGATGTTCTCCAGTATCTAGAAATGTATTCTTCTTAAAACTTTTATTTAAAATTCTTGATGATTCAAATGTTTTCCCCAACAAGGCTAGCTGAATTTCCTTTTTGCTTACAATCTTTTTCGCTAGTGTGTTTTGTTTATTGTGATTTTTGATATTTGACTTTTAAAGGTTACTCTGTTTACTCATGGTGATTACTGATCTACCGGGGGTTATTTCTAGCATCATACTTGTCCTCTTGTGTCTGTTAAATTTCATCAGGGTTTGCCAGAAGTCACTGGGAGAATATTCCCTTTGGTGTTTTTTTTACCCTCCAGGTTTGCTGTTTTTACTTTCTTATTCGCCTGAGAAGATGCCTTAAATTTTAAAAATGCAGATTAGTCATTAATTTCTAGTATTATCTTAAAATATCTGACTTGACAATTTAATTATTTTTAAAGAGTCACCATTCCTAAAGTAGTTCTCAAATTATTCATGTCATGACATATAGAGAAATGTTAAAATTATATGACATTGGAAAAAAACAAGTAAGTTACTTAATATTGGAGGCATCTGGCCTAATATTTCCAATCTTGTTCAACTACCTAGCTGCCTGGAGGGATAAATATTTTAGCATATTTTTGTCACTCATTTGTGGAAAACAAGGTTACAGTAGCAAAACCAGAATTATGAAGTTTGGGGAATTTTATTGTTTTCTGTTTATTTAGTATTTTTTTGCATATTGTAATATGCAAAAATATTCTCAACTTTACCTGGGAATATTCCTGTAAGAAAAATCTCAACCAGTTCCCAAACTTGTAATCTGTAATTAATACCATTTATTAATATTTTAAGTAATAAAAATGTAAAAAACAATTTTTGATGTTCTCCCATTTTAGGTACACAGAAAAAAAAAACTTGCAAAAGTTGATATATGAAATGTATGGTCCATGAACTCTGCCCCGGTGTATTTATCAAAGTCTAGTTGTTCTCTGGGTACAGAGATAACTTTGCTGCTTCCCACAGGTACAGAAGCAAAGCACTATCTAACACCAGATGAAAAATAAATGTGCCTATTCAAGTGAAAAAGTACATCAAGTTCATCT